>PVJN01020189.1:0-36308 GCA_004026805.1 Lasiurus borealis | reverse complement strand
GGTCAGCTTGAAGTGAGAGGTTAGGGGCCAAAGCCTGAGGCCCCTACAACAAGACTGGGATGCCCTGGGCTCCAGATGCAGCGCCATCACTCCGGCCCTGCAGCCACCTCTCCAGGGCCCCCAGAGCTGAGAAGCAATCTTCCGAGTCAGCATGTAGCAGGCCAGTCGAAGTGTCATTGGCCTTTCACACTGTGTCATCTGTGGTTAGCTGCCAGCCGTTCACAGCCTGGCCTGGCTGTTAGTAGCAAACCTGGCTGAACAGAAGGAGCTCTTAGCCCCGAGGAAGAATGACATGGGCATTTTTGATCCAACCATCTTCATGCTCCAACAAAATTTTATTGGAAAAGTTTTATTGAAAAAAAAAATTGTACAAATAAGTTCTTGGTTTGATAGCAACAAAGGCTCATTTTCTTCCTTCCCTCCCCATCTTTGAAAATCTATTAAAGGGGAAAAAAAGTTCACCTCCATAATACCTGACCAGAGTCTACCCAGGAGTCCCCCCAGAAGCTATCCCCAATGAGGGGATCAGGGCTACTGTGGGGATGCCTATCCGAGGGGCTGCAGCACCTAGTTTTTATTGTTGAGGGGAGATGGGAGGAGATTGGGGATGGAGCTGGGGAAGGAGCTGAGGTGGTGGTAGTATTGGGAAAGGAGGGTCCCCATTCCAGGAGAGCTCAGCCGAAGCCCTAGCTCCGCCTCACAGATGAGAAAGCACTGGCTATAAATATGAACACTGATTGAGGACTCTGAGGGCGGGGCATGACTACTGCTCAGGTCCCACAGGATGTGGGCCTGGGCTCAGCATCATGATTATCTGGGAGCCTATGTCCGAGCAGAGTGAATGGCAGCTGGGAAGTCTGCTTTGCTGCACAGGAAGCCTGCTGTCCCCCCCCACCCTCTCCCACCCCATGGCATATCCAAGGTCAGTACCTCAGCTCTCCCCACCCCATAGCACCCATGTGTCTCAGGAGCCTTCAGCTGCCTCCTGCCATCCCATGCCCAAACCCTAGGGCCTTACAACTCATCTCTCATCTTGTCACCCTTGGGCCGAACCAGGCGCCCAATGAACAATAGGGAGCCGGTCTGGGAATCTCGCACCAGGAAGATGAAGGGGTGGTCTGCATAGAAGAGCTTGGGGCTGCGCAGCTCCTCACGCCCATAGATGTCCTGGTCAAAGGGGTTGCCCTCTGTGTCCCACTCGAAGGCGGTGGCATGGAACACACTGGCCAGGTACAGGTCCTTCTTGCCCGACATGCGTGACAGATCTGCCTTGTTCTTGTCGATGGCCTCCGTCAGACCCAGGCCCGCCAAGTGTTTCTGTGGAATCAGGTGGGTGGGTACCAGGTGAGGCCACCGTGGACAAGGCTTCCAGACCTTCCCCCTCCACCCACACCGCCCACCATCTCCCACCCTGCCTGTTCCTCAGAGCAGAGGCTACCACTCCATGGCCACCTTGTGTGCCAGGCATGGCTGGGCACTTCAGCTCTCATGACAAGCCTGTAAGAGCTTGTAATCTCCACTTCACAGATGAGGAAACTGAGACTCGGTGGGAGGAAGACAGGATGCATCCCTGGCCCTGCCGAGAAATCTTGAGCAGTGCTTCTCCAAGTGCAGGTGGTTGATGAGCCAGCATCAACACCACCGGAGAGCTCATGTGAAATGCACACTCCCTGACCCCAGCCCAGGGTCCTGGAATCAGAGTCTCCAGGGGCGGAGCCAGAATCTTTCTAAACAAACTCTCCAGGCGATTCTCGGCACACTCAAGTTCAGGAAAGGCTGATCTAAGGACAGCTATGACCATGTCATGCCGGGTCTTAAGACCCTTACTGAGTGAAATGATGTCTGGGATTTGCTTCAAAATAATGTGAGGGGGAGGAATGGGTATGTATAGATGAATCCTTATTAGTCATAAGTGGATGACGGTTGAAGCTAGATGATAGATACATGAGGGTTTGTTACACTAATCTACTTTAAAAATATTTCTATACATTTCCATAGTTAAAAGTTCAAGCACATATACACATACACCCTGTCCATAGCTCTGCACAGCCCTGGGAAGCCAAGTACAAGTTCTTACACCACAGCCTCAGCCGTTAAGCATGCCCTACCCTTTCCTCTATTCCACAGGCCCACCGAGCAACTGCATCCTCGAAGGCATCTTGATGGCCACCCTCTCTCCCTGTAAGGCTCTTTAGATACCACAACATCTGGAAACTTCCCTCTCCCACAGGACTAGAGCCATGCATCAAACCCCCTGCCCTCCCTCTGTCTCCTTCCTGGCTCAGATCGCCCCCAAGGCAGGGCCCAGGTCCAGGGCTCTCCCTGGTTCTCAGAGCAGAAGAGGCAGCAGTAAAGGACTGTGGGCTGAGTGAACAGCAGCCTCCAGGGCCCAGGCTTCGGCAGGACCGTCTCCCTCCCCAACATGGACAAACTGGTCCTGGGAAAGGCATTCTAGGCCCAGCCATTTCAGTCCTGATGACCTTGAGCAAGTCACTCACTTGGAATTTCCCAACTGAATCTACCCCATGGACTACCTTCCTGTTCCAGGAAGACACAGCAGAAAGAAGGGGAGAATGGTGTCTGATAACAGCCACTGCAGAGGGGCTGGCGAAAAGCAGGGATGGGACAGGAGGAAGACAGTGATCGCTCCTCACCAGAACCCTCAGTGCTATCTACTGGAAAGACCATCTGAGCTCCACTAGTCTCTGGTTTGGAACCTCAGTCCCATTTCACCCCAAGCTTTCTTTCTTTTAGCTGCAAGATTGAATCAATTATCTGGGAAAGAGGCCTGCCAAGAAACCATGTCTGGCATTCAAGGCAAGAATGAGCTGAAAGTTTTCTCTTTGGAGTAGATAAAAAAACACACCTCTCTCCTTATTGACGAAAAGGCCACTCTAAGCTTTCACCTGCAGTGGCTGTTAATTGCAGCTCCATCACTTATAAGCCAAGGTGACTTTAGTCTCTCAAGCCACTGGTCATGAGGGGGAAATCATGTTGAGCAGATGAGTTAAGTTTCCAGCCATCCCAAGTGACCCATAGCTGAAAGCCATGATTAGCCTTATCACTGCATAGCGGATGATCCTCTAGCTTGAACAGTCTACAACAGGGGCATTCAATGACTCTCAGAGACAGCACAAGATTAAGGGCATGGTTTAGTGCCAGATGTCTGAAATATTGGTTGTGTGACTTTAAATTTATCCAATCTTTCTGAGCCTTAGTTTCCTCATCTGTAAAATAAGGTTGATAGTCCTACCTAATAAAGTTGTTTTGAGGATCAAGAGTTTAATACATGTAAAGTGCTTAAATGAGTGCCTGGCACACAGGAAGTGCTCAAATATATTTAGGTACTGATATTATCATCTTCCCAAGAGCAAGGTCTATGCCTCCTCCACCAGGTACCCTGAAAACAGAGTTCAGTACTGCCTAGACACTCAGGACAGACTTGCTGAGCTGGTGAAGGATGCCTCAAATATCCCCCTCCTATAAGCCCAGGGGCCCTAAGTTGAGCCACCCCTTACCTGAAGGTCATGGGTCACTTCCACTACCCCCTTGGGCAGGGAGATGGCAACAGCCTTCTTCTGCATCTTCCCCATCCACGTCTTCAGCTGTTCTTTGGTCAGCATCTTCTCAAGGCGCTCCAGGGGCTCCACATGGTGGGGCATAACGATGATGAGGCTGGAGAGCTTGTGGGCCAGGGGCATCTCCACAATTTGCAGCTTCTCCTTCTCGTCGTCATAGTAGTTGTAGAGACCTGGGAAAAGAGCAGAGGGGGGACTGAGCACACTGTGGGGCAGTGATGGGCCAGGCCCCAGGTACCCTAGGATCCCCACCTTTGCAAGGCACCTACCTGTCCGGTGCATCATCGTGACACCCACGGTATAGGAACGGGTCACCATGAAGCCTCGGTTATCCACCATCTTGTGGTGGAATCTCTCATCCCAATGTGCTGTAGTAGGGAGTGGGATACAAGGTCAGAAATAGATGTCACTTCCCTCAGGACACAGCCCTCTCCAATCACATACCCTGGATTCATCTCTACCACAGGCCTTTGTTCCAATCTCCGAGTCTCAGCTGCAGCCCACCTTTCCTTCCCACCCTCCAGCACTGGGCCCACAGGGCACATGTGTCCTGCTTTGCGGGGCGGAGGGGGGGTAGAGGGGGGCAGGAGTCCTGGCCCCAGGACAGGTTTCCTACTTTGGCTCTCTACAGTCAGGGCCTGGCGGTTTCCATATGGCAGGGACTTCCTTCAGAAGGACACACAGCTCAGCCACTGCCATGTGTGCCCTCTGCCTTGGTGTCCCTGTCAGACAATTGGGCAACATGTGCTGAGCTGGACTTCTCACCCCACCTAGTAACCCCCAGGGGGGTGTACCCTGGGCAAGGAATGTCCCAAGACTACCCTTAAATCTTGTCTGCAAGTCCTCGCTATGTGGCCAGAAACATGACCCAGAAAACCATGCATGTGTGACAGTGGCCTGAGCCTGCCCTACCTCATAACCTGACCTGTGTTCAAATCCAGACACAGCCGCTGACTGGCTATGAGACCTTTCACCCCTCCTACCTCGGGCACCCTTGTTTGTAAAAAGGGGGGTACCTCATCCTCACAGCACACCATCGGAGGAACAACGGTGTCCACATAGGTACTCAAAAATAAGCATTAACCCCCAATCAGAGCTTCACCTCAACACAGATACACCTGGGCCCAAGTCCTAGCTGAGCCTCAGTTTCCTCACCTGTGCAATGGAGGGAACACCGCCTGCCCCCAGAGTTGTTTTGAGGATTAGGCATGATCACAGGTGTGGGGCTTTTCTCCAGCTCACTACTGAGACACAAGTGATTACTGAACTGTTTCGATTCCAAGACAAGCACAGCAGCACTTCGTTGTGACGGACACACAGTGGGGGTGCCTCCTCTGGAGTCCCTCCGCCGGGCTTGCACCTCTGTCCCATTCCTTCAGACCCAGCACTACACCCCTCTGGACCTAATGTGTGTGAAAGGTTTAATAACAGCGCCTGCCTCTGCGGTTGTTATGCAGATTAATTAATGATAAGCAGGGCGCTACTGGGCACAGGAATTCGGATCAACCTGCTAGGGGCTCTGGGGACAGGAGGCCCCGCCCCGCCGCGCCCCTGCCCAGCCCCACTCACGCTTGAAGAACATGGCGTTGACCAGCAGCGCGCCGTCCGTGCGCTCCACCTCCTTGGTGACTTCGGGCAGCTTGCCATCGGTGGTCTGAGAGGCCCACTCGTTGATGGACTGCAGGGCGCTGCGCTTGTCGCGGAAGTTGATCTTGGAGTGCTCGCAGTTGTAGTGCAGCTTGCTGCTGCGCACGAAGTCCTCGGCGAAGCTCACGGAGCTGGGCCCGTACAGGCGGCTGCCCAGCTTCCAGGTCACGTTGCGCGCGGTGCTGTTGCTGAGCGAGCGCAGCAGCTCCCCCAGGCCCGCGTGCACCTCCTCGTCCCGGAGCTGCTCCGCGCTCAGCACCGCCTTGGCCTGCGACGCCGTGGTTGCCTTGCCGCCCAGGGACACCAGCCCCAGCGAGGAGGCCACCACCACGGGCGACACCAGGATGTTCTCCACCGCCTGGTCCTTGGCCATGGCCTGGTAGAGGCTGAAGGCCAGGCCGGTGCTGCGCTCAGCGAGTGTGGTTGCCTTGGGACTCAGCTTCTCAGCGGTGGTGCCAGGGGCTGCTGCGGCGGCGGCGGCCGCGGGTTTCTTCACCTCGGCAGCCAGGGCCATGGCCAGGAGGCAGAAGGTGCTGGTGAGCAGGAGGGAGCGCATGGCTGGGAGGTGGGCGGTGTGCGCCACGGAGCACCTGTGGGGGCTGCAGAGAGAGTGTGGCCCTGAAGCCTTAGGCGGCTTTCCCCAACAACCGTCCCTTGCCTCTGGCTGCCACCAAGCTCCCTGGAGATGGGACCAAGAAAACAGAGTTCAGACCTAACTCAGGATTTCCCAGATTGGGGGGGCCTTGGTCTGCCCATCTCACGGGGCCTGGTTTGGCGTCTCATCCAAAGCCGGGTTCCTGGGAAGTCATCACATCCACCCTAGGGATTTCTTGCACTGAACTTACAACGCTTAGGCTGATGTGATTCTTAGGTATTATTTCCATCCCTAACTAGTCTGTGACCTCCAGGAGGATAGGAATCCTAGCCAGTCTGGCCTCCCTCAAGATCCTCAGTGCCTGGCACACAAAAGGCATCGGTTGTTGCTGAAAGAACAGAAACCAGCGCCACTTGGCCAGTTTGTATAAAGGTTAGTTCTCATCTTATACAAACATGAGGTCCTTTTCCAGTGGGAAAAAAAGCGGAAGATGGGCTAAGGGTCTGCATGAAACCTAGGTATCTTGGCAAAGGAAGCCATAAAGGACAGAATCATAGGCCCAGTCCTCCCCCCATTCCCCAGGCCTTTCGTTCCGTCCTGGATGTTAATGAGTCATTGGCTGGCTCACTTATTAAATGGGAAAGCCCAGATGCTCTGCTCAGCTGTCCCCAGGGTGACTTTCAGGTGTGGGCCACTCCTCTCTGAGCCTCCGTCTCTACTTTCCAAGTAGTAAGGAAAATGCCCAAGGCCTCTGTCTTCGCAAGGACAATACATGCCTCCCATTTGTCCACAGCCTCTGGAGTGATGGGAAATCCCCAGGACAAGAGCTAGGCTGGGTGGGAGGATAGGTTTCCTTAGAGGAAGGATACTGGGGGAGGGGGTAAGTTACAGTTCAATGGAGCAGTGGCACCCCCTCTTCCGCCTCCCCCACCAGACTGGCCAAATGTATATTCAGCCTCCTAGGGAGCTGGGGACAGCCATCTACTTTGTGGGTACAGGGATGCCCTTAGGTCCCCTAAGACAAATTTCATTCCACTCTCTGGGGTCTCCAATCAGAACAGTTTCTCTGCATAGAACATTTCTACAGCCCCCTCCTTCAGGTCATTTCTGCCTCTATTTCATGCAGCAGGAGAGAAGAGTGACAGGGCAAAGGGCAGGGTCGGAAAGGACCCTGGATCCCACTGCTCTGACAGATGCCATCGCATGGTCCTCCTTAAGGAGGGGCAAAAAGTCAGAGTCCTGGTGGAAAACCCTTCAGACTTGGGCCTGCTTGTGGGAGCACTGGGTTTGTGGGAAAACTCTAAGGCTACAGCCATCCAGTGAACCCAACACTGGGCTGCTCCTTCCTTAAAGGTGCAGGGCAAGGGAGAGGCAAAGGGTCTATGGGGAGAGAGGGGAAAGCCTGGAGATCCACAATGCCCTGGGGGAAGGTACAAGAAAGAGAGATCTATACCCTAGATAGAGTGCAGATTTTGGAGGTAAGAGAGGGACTCATCCTGAAGTACAGCTTAGGGAGGACATATCTCAGGGCCTGGCCACCTTCTTCCCAGAGCCTCAAAGGCAGTGACCATATAATTATTGCACACACAAGGCCACTAAAAAAGAGTAGAATGAGGCACTACCGATCATTATGCCAGGACAACAGGCACATGGTCACCCTCTTCAAAGGCCCCCTCTAGTCCAGAGGGCTGATGACAGAGCTCAGACCTCTAGAGGCCACGGGCATCTTCTTGGGAGACAGTCAAGCCCAGCACACGGCCCTGCCACGTGGCAGCAGTCACCATCTTGACAGCCCCCACTCCCAGCCAAGGGAACCTCAAAGGGCTGGGAGGGGCTTTTCAAGAAAGCACCAAATAACTAGTTTGGGATTCCTCAGGCAGCCACACAGCTGCGCTCCTGCTTCTCCTCCTCGCTGCTGCAGTGACGTGGCAGTCTGGAAACTGAATTGTCTCCAACCGCTAGAGGGGGGCTTCCAACCCAGGAAGCGGGCCCATGTTCAGGTCCCATTCGGAGCCCTGGAGCCTCTCTGCCTTGCTTCCAGGGCACTCGGGGGCCTCTGCAGGGAGACGCGTGGCAGTGGAGAAGGACTGCCTGTTGACCCAGGAGCAGGAACGGAGGAAGGCAAGTTACTGCAAGCAAGCCGACCTCCCACAGCCCAGCCCAGGTTTCCACAGAGAAATTCCAGCCCTTAGGCCACAGTTAGGCCCACAAAGAAAAATACACCATCAGACGCCACAGCAAGCAGGGCTGCGTTGAGGCTGTATTCCGGGTTTTTGTACGGAAGAGGGAAGGGAAGCAGCTGCCAGCAGGGCCGCCAGAGAGGGTCTCAAACATTTGAGGGGGGTCTAAAGTACCTTGAAACTGCCTCTGGGGGAGGTCAATGCCTGCCTTTTTCATTCTGAAAGAAAACAGAGGAGTGAGGAGGAGGGGAGAGGGCAGAGCTGGGGTGGTGGTAAGGGAGAGCCTGGAAGGCCCAGCCCTCCAAAAGGACCCCATCTTCAGCCTCCCCTGCCCTGCCCTGCCCTGCCCTGCCTGAAGCAGGGAAGAAAGCCTAGCCAGTCCCAGGTCTATGGGGACCTGGAGATCACCCACCTCACTGTACCATGGGAGAAACTGAGGGGTCAGGCCTCTATCTAGCACAGGGCTCCCTGCGAACCGCAGAAGCACCCACAGAGCCCCTTCTGAGGGCTGGATGTGGTGTCCCGTTACACAGCCGGTAAAAAAAAAAACCTCTGCTGGGAACCCTTGTGGACAGAGACAAAAGGACGAGACCAGGAGGCCTCAGGAAGGGGGGATGGGCCGCAGGGTGTGGTCCCATCCAGACTTCCAGGGAACCAAAGCCCCCAGATTTCCCCTGGCCTCCATCCGGGCCCTGCAGCCCGGAGGGACCAGGCGGAAGCCAGGGAGGAGGAGGGGCCAGGCCTTGGGGCCGGGCTGGAAGCGGTTTCATTCTTCTTCCCCCACTCCAGCGGCCTCAGGAATGCCCCAAGCTGGGGGCAGGGAGGCCGGCCTCTGAGGGAGCCTTAACCCTGCAGTTACTCCAGGAGCCAGAGGGCAGCGGCCAGGGTGGACTCAACGCCTCCTTCCTGCTCAGCTGCCCCTCAGCTCCCGACTTGCAGGGCTGGCCGGGTCCCCCCGTCCCTGGAAGGAGCCCCAGGACCCATCTCCGCATTCCCGCTCCCCACAGAGGGTCCGGTCTCCGCATCCCGGCCCCAGCCCCACACTGTTTCCTCTCGGTCATCGCACCCTGCACCACACTTTGCGGGGAAGCCTGCACTTTTCCTGGATCCCCAACCGGCTCCCGTCTCTGGCCTCGGGCTCTCCCGCCAAGGGCCACCTCGCCCCGGGTCCTCGCTCCGGACACTCCAGCTGCCCCCAGAGTGCAGGGGCTCCGGTTTGCAAGCTCCGGGCTGGCCTCCACCCCCTCCCGGGAGCCCACCGCCCCTCTCCCTCCAGGGAGCAGCCCCCACCGCCACCCCCAGCCCCGGCAGCTCCCGCCCCTCACCTGGGCCGGCCGGGCTGGCGCGGGGACAGAGCTCAGGCGCTGCAGCGACGGGCGGACGGACAGACTCCACTCTCCGGGGCTCCACCTCTCCCCGGCTCTATATATGGTGTCCCCTCCTCCCGCCCCCGTCCCGAGAAACTTCTGGAAAGTTAGAAAAGCTTCCGGAGGGCACCCGGGCTCCGCCAAAAAAAGAAAAGCAAAAAAAAAAAGAAAAGCCAAAGACCTCCCCCAAACCGCCCTGCCCCCGCCCCTCCCTCCGCGGCGCTCTCCCAGCCCCTGGGTCCTACTGCCTCCGCCGTGGGGTGGGGTGGGGCGCGGGGAGACCCCGCCGCGGGGCCGGCGCCTGGACCTGCAGAGGCAGGAGTCCTGCGACTCCGGGGAGACTCCGGGCCTCGTGGTCCCGGATTTGGGGGGGCGGGGAGCGCGGACGGCGGAGCTGGAGGGGGCCCGGGGCTCCTGGGTCCAGCCCCCTTCCCATCCTCGGGCTCTCCGCACCCCCAGCCTCCCCACCACCACCCCCAGCTCACATTCCTTCCAGCACCCCTCTCCCTGCAGGGGCTTTTCCGGGAGGGGATCCCCTCCCCAGACCCCACCCTGTCGTGGAGTTGAAACGTTTGGGTCCCCGACACGCCCTCCCCGCAGTCAGGGGCCCTCTCCGGGGTCTCGGGGAGGCGGTCAGAGGTTGGGAGGCAGCTCCTTCTCCATCCGCAGCTCCTCCCCAACCAGTTTATCCTCAGTTTCCCACCTGAGGAGGAGCAGGGGGCCCGAGCCAGACCCAGTGCCTGACCCTCACTCACCCGGAGAGTCTTGAAGGGATGGAGACACAGATGCGCGGGAACATCAGGTGGTCTTGTGGGGCCCGGAGGGGTGCACGCTAAGTAATCTGCTGTGTGGACCTCTCCCCACCCCCCAATTACTCTCCTTTTCGGGGCCTTATTCCTTTGGCTGTGAAATGTGGTGCTGTCACTATGGGCACAGACCAGACCATGCTTCCTTCCCTGTCTGCCTGGGTTTTTTTTGTTTCTTTGTTTGTTTGTTTTGTTGTTGTTTTTCATTTATCTTTATTGTTGAAAGTATTGTCCCTATTTTTCTCTCTCCTTGGTCATCCCTGCCCCCCCACTCCTGTTTGGTCCCCTCCCACTGGCCCAGGTCTCACTGTTAACTACTCCCACCTCACCCTCCCACAGCTGATAACCCCCTGATATCTGAGCTGAGCTGGGGGACTCAGTATTGTTCTAAGTGCTGAAGATGGGACAAAGTCCCTGTCCTGGAGGAAGTACATCCTGAGTCGGGTTGTGAATGCTGGTAGGGAACTGAGGAAGGCAGAAGATTATTTAGGAAACTCTTACCTCTCCCCAATCTTTTATTTATTTATACACACACACACACACACATACACACACATATATATTTCAATAGGAAGGGAGAGGGAGAGAGAGATAGAAACATCAATGATGAGGGAAAATCATCGATTGGTTACCTCTTGCACACCTCACACTGGGATTGAGCCCGAGACCCAGGCATATGCCCTGACTGTGAATGGAACTGTGGCCTCCTGGTTCATAGGTCAACACTCAACCCCTGAGCCCTGCCAGCCAGGCCCCAATCTTCTTTAACAGTGAAATGGTAGGCAACAGATGGTCACAGTATGGAGCTGAAGGGATACTTCCTTTGAGCACTCATTCAGTCAGTCAACAAAGAGTGCTGAACATCTTTCTTCCGGGCGTATTCCTGGATCTTAGGGAGCAAATGAGCCTCAGCAATGGGGTGACAAATCTTCGGGTCCCTGGCGGCAGTGGTGGGGGAGGGCCCTTCCTGGCCACCCCAACCTGGTGGCAGGGACTAGCTTCTCAGTGTGGGTGAGGCAGCAGCTCAAAGTCTGATGGCAAGGACTGTGGGAACTCTGAGATCCCAAGAGCTTCAGACTCTCAGAATCAGGGACAAAGATTCGGAGATTACTTGAATCCTAAAGTGATTACCATAGAATATGACATCTTACTCAGAGACCCATGAGATCTTAGAATCCACCTAAAAGGTCTTAGAATGTTAAATATGAGAGTCAAAAAAACCTTAGAACAAAAGTAGGAAAGACTGTGGGCTGTGAGGCGTCTTAGAGGTGGTGGATTCCCATCTACAGCCCCAGGCAGCAGCCCGCTCTGTAGTATCCCAGAAAAGGCCAGCACCCGGGCGCCGCCAGGATGCAGCTCATTCCCCAGGAGGCAGCCCAGGATTCTTGTATAGGGCAGGTCTGACCCATTGCAAATCTTCCGGTCTTCCGGTGTGGTCATCGCTGTGGAGCAGCCGTCCTGGTTCTCACGTGCTTCCTTCTTGCCTCGGTGTGTATTGTTTCTAAGGATAGATATTACTCATAAGGAGAAGTCATTGCTGTTCAGGAAAGCCATCTGCATCCCAGGCCAGACCTCACCTTCTACCCCACCACCTACCCCCAGTTTGGCCCTCAGATGGTAATTGCCCAGTGAGCTAAGAGTCCATGAAAGCTGATGGGATGGAGGAGGGGTTTGCCTTGGTTTCCAGCAGGTCCAGTTATCAAAATCCCACAGAGATTTCCTTTCTTCCACACTCCTCTCTCTCTCTTAGCTCTCTGAGGCCTCACCAACACTTTAGGGGAAAGCTGAGAGCTAAGACTCTCAGTGACCGCCCGGAGGGGAAAGGGTAAACTGAGGCTCCTACTGTTGAATAAACCCAGAATCCTAGAAAGTCACAGTGGAAAGGAACAATGCCCTCTATGGACAGTCAGGGGAGCTGAGGCCTAGGGAGGGGGCTGGGTCTGCAGACTCTCTGCCAGCCTGGCCAGACCCCTACTCTAGCTCAGACTGCGTCAGAAGCCTCCTCTATGCCACATTATCTCTGTGTCGTGACACTGATTGTCACTGGAGACTTAGGATGAGCAGGGAGCCTTCTCCTTCCCACTTGAGCCCCCAGTACCCAGCATAAGATATGGCAGAAGAGGCACGGGAAGGGTGGCAGGTGATGCTTCACTCACCAGTGAGGGGAAGTGGCTGCCTGAGTCTGCTGGGCTCCAAGCACAGCCTCCCTGAAGAAAGAAGGGTAAGGCTCCTTTAAATTTTCAAGATCAGCAAAAAAATTTCAAGAGCCTTTGCCACATTATTCTTAGCTCTGAGCCCAGCTCAGGCCCTGCTGACTGCTGCCCTTCCCCCACACTCCCAGGCTGAACTTTCTGGAAAAAGTGCTCTTTGGGGAGCGGGGAGAGGGTCTGAACGGCAGAGAAACCCCTGTGTTTCCTGCCTGGTTCCTCCAGTGCCTTCCGCTCCCTGTTGAGAGCTGTTCCTGCTCTCCCCTCACTTCCCACAGCGGCTCAGCTGGATATTCTCTAGGTCCCAGGAGGTGTGGGCAGCAAGAAATAGAAAGCCATCAAGCTCAACTGTATTCACACTGTACAAAGGGGGAAACTGAGGCCCAGAGAGGGACAGGCCCAGGTAGGCAGACCCAGTTCTGCCAGGTATTACAGAAGCAGCGTTCTTTGGTGTCAATGGCTAGATTCATGCAGCCCTCTCCCTGTAGAATTCTAGGACAAAAACTAGCATCATTTGAGTGCTCAGTACATTCCTATTATCATATTGAATACTTTCAGGTTAAGTAAAAATGTCCTCCTTTTAAGCATGAGAAAACTGAAGACCGGGGAGTCTAAGTGTGTCCAAGGGCATACTGCAAAGTTGCAGTCAGAACCGGGATTTGAACTAGGTCTGTGTCCATGGGGAGGTGGGGGAGGAGAGGAAAGGGAAGTGACATTTAAGGGGCACTTCCCTGAAGCCTGGCCCAGGGCTGGGCACCCTAAACAGTATCTCACTTTTAATTATAGGACATTAGTTGAAGGGAAGTGTGATCCCTTTCTCCTTTTACTAGTACATGTGCTAGAACTGGGGCCCAGACAGGCGCCTGTAACCAGGCTCTCCTCCCTCAGCTAGCCGGGGCCACCGCAGGCCGTTCTTCTTTGAGATACGGGCTGGGAGCCAAGAATGTGCTCGCAGCCCAAAGCATGAGTCAGGGAAACGCAATTTCTGCAATCTCTGGGTCTGTCTGACTGGAGACTTCCACCAGAAAAGGCTGTCCCGAGGCTGCCACGTTGGAGGGTGGGAGGCCGGTGTGGGGGCGGGCAAGCACATAATCCCTCCCTGCTCCTCCCAGAGCAGTTAGGACCCACCCCCACCCGTCTGCAGTTCTGGTGCTGAGAAAAGCACACAGTGCCTTCGCCCACATGCCTACCACAACACCCGGGAGACACACACCCACTGACACCACCCTGCGGGCACACATGTCCACACACTGTGGCCCCTTCATGCAGTGCATACACACACGTCTGCATAACTTTCTAGCAACAAGAGCACGCCACACATGGCACAGATGCTGAATAGGTACCTATATACTGGCACGGACTCAAAGGGATGGGGGAAAGGGCGAAACCAAGAAGTCAGAAGTCTGTGATTCTACTCTCATTGTCTTTTTGTTGTTGTTTTTGTTTGTTCATTTTTTTTTTTTGTTAATCCTCACCTGAGGATGTTTTTTCCATTGCTTTTCAGAGAGACAGGGAGGGAGGAAGGTAGAGGGGCACAGAGAGAGAGAGAGAGAGAGAGAGAAAGAGAGAAAGAGAGAGAGAAGCTTCCATATGAGAGAGACATATCAACTGGTTGCTTCTGACTGGGGGCAGGGAGTGAACCGCAATCCAGGTCTGTACCCTTGACTGTGAATCAAACCCATGACCCTTCGGTGCAGTGTGGGGGCCACACTCTAACCACTCTCACCTCTTAGCCCTATTACCTGGGAAGCCGTGGGGAATCCCTTTCCCTCTCTGGGCTTCCATTCCCATTTGTAAAATGACTTTTCTTTGCACCCCACTCCCTGCCAGTTGGCATATCCCAGCCTTCATCTCAAAACCTCAGGCTTTTCTTGAGCATCTCTTAAGTGTGTGGTCCCAAAACCCCCACAAGGCAAGGACATAGGTCCCATTGGGAAAAGGAATGAGCCAGGGCAGAACACAGGGACAGGGCTCCTAGGCCAGCCCAGGGCTCCAGCCAGTGCACCAGTTCAAAACCCTCTTGTGGCTCCCTATGGTCCCCAGAGAAAGTCTAAGCCCCTTCATTGCACTACACCTTGTACCAGGCATGACAAGTTGCAAGTACAGGCCTGGGGTGCCCTGGGCAAGGCTCTCTCCCTACTTAGCGCCAGAGCAAGGGATGATGCTCATAAGAAAGCTTAGGTTTGGGGAGTGGGAAGTACATTTTATTTTGGGTGGACTGGGAGCTCCCTTCATCTTCCAGCCTTGCCCTCCCAGGCCTCCTCTCACCGCTCATGGAAACAGCTCCACTGCCTGCAAGGCCAGGCCTGCGGAACTGGTAAGGTGGTAGTATAGTTGTTAAATGCTGTCTGTCTCTTCCCTTCACCTGGTGCCAACTACCTGTCCAGCATCCAGTTCTTCTCTCCGGGTCACAGCAACAGCTGTGATAATAATGATGCCCCAATCAGCCACAGGGCTGCCTCCCTGTCTTAGCATCTCTGACATTCAGGAAAGGATGCTAAGGAGTTCTGATCCCACCCCCACCCCAGCCCTACTCTGCTTCAGCCCAGGACAGTCTTCCTAGAGTGATGGAGTACAAGAAGCCCTAGTTTGGGGTCAGGAGCCATGAGATCTGTCCCAGCTCAGCTAAGTTTTAGTTATGTGCCCAGGATCTAGTTCCTCTATAAAATAGGAATGATGATCTGGAGGATGATGAGAAGCACAGGTGAAACAATTTGGAAAGCACTTGGAGAACTCTCAATAGCATTAGCATCTTCACTCTGCACACTGCTCATCTCTTCTCATCAAATTCTACCTAACCATAAGAAGCCCCCTTTGACCATTCCTGCTCTGTCTGCTGAGCAATCGCCTGTCAGCTCCGCTCACATCTGGCCTTGTACACACACACTGAGACAGCAAAAGACTGTGGCTGGAGTAAGGACAGCCCTGAAGATGACAGCCTGGCAGGCGAAGGGAAGAGAACTCAGCCGGGGAGTTAGGAAGTTTGGGTGCCACCACTCATTGAGGGACCTGGGAAAGTCACTGCACTACTCTGTGCCTCAGTCTCTTCATCTGTAACATGGAGATCTGAGCAAGATCTGGAAGGACCTGAGGGATCTCATTTTAAACAGAAAAAAAGTGTCATCCATACTGTTGGCAGGAGGAAGAACTGGGACTTCCTTTCCAGAAGGCAGTTTGCACCGGGAGCTTAAAAATATGTGACTGAGCAGTCCAGAAGAGATTGGCAGAAAATTTTCAAAGTGATGAAAAGCAAGAACCTACAACCAAGATTACTCCACCCAGCAAAGCTACCATTCAGCATCAAAGGCCAGATAAAAGGGCTTTCCAGATAAGAAAAAGCTTAAGGAGTTTATCACTACCAAACCAGTATTTACGAGAAATGTTAAAGGGATTTTGTTAAGAAGAAAAGATAAGTATATGAATAATAAAACAGCAATAACTACATATCTATCAACAATTTCTTTAAATGGAAGTGCATCAAATTCTCCAATGAAAAGATTCAGGATGGGTTCTGGTCAAGATGTCAGAGTTGGTAGATGCTGCACTCACCTCCTCCCATAATGACATGAAAATTACAGCTGGAATGGCTCAGTTGGTTGGAGCATTGTCCTATGCACCAAAAGGTTGCTGGTTCAATTCCTGGTCAGGGAACATAAATGGGTCATAGGTTCGATTCTGGTTAGGTCATATACAGAAGGCAACCATTGATGTTTCTCTCTCACATCCATGTTTCTCTCTCTCTCTCTCTCTCTCTCTCTCTCTCTCTCTCTCTCTCTCTCTCTCTCTCTCTTTCCCAGTATGTTCCCAGGTAAGGATTAAAAAATAATAACAACTAAATTATAAAACAATCAACCTGGATAACCATCTCAAGACTATAAGTCTTATAACTAAGGATATAAAGAAGAAGCCATGCCGAGACCAATAGGAAGGGCAGAGATGTGAAACAGGCTCGCCCTACACCAATGTGTGGTATTTGAGAACCCAGAGGGATGGATCAGTTGCAGAGGCCCCCCTCTAGCCCAGAACACAGAGCCAGGACGAGGAGCCCACATAACATCTGGCTGTGAAAATCAGCAGGGATTCTATCTGCCTGGGTAACACGGAAGTTTGCTAGAAACTCAGGCATCCTCTGACAGCACAAACTCTCACTGGCAGACACTCACTCTCCTTGGGACCCAGTGGAGAGACAGCAGCAGCTCAGGGGTGCCAGAAACAGAGAGAAATGGAGTTGTGTGGTTTTGGGGTGAGCCATCCCACATGGCTGACGGGTGCCATCTTGCTTGTGTTGAGGCTTCTGTCCACATGGCAAAATCTGATTCTACATTAGCCTAGTCAACAACCAGTAGCTCCACCCAGATGTCTCCCTAAGACAACGCACTCACAGCCCCAGGCTCTCTCAGCAGCAACCAGCCTGAGCTTGTACAGCAGTCTTTCTTTAAAAACTTGAAGAATTCTGTCAATCTTGGGAGGTAGGGAGGGAAGTGAGAGGGTTGGGTGCCAGAGACATATAGGGAGAAACTGAGTTGTGTGGCTTCAGGGTTGAGGGCTGGAGGAATGGCTGTCATTGTCTCTGTGTTGAATCCTCTCCCAACATGACCAAATCTGAATCTGCATTAGCCTCTTGAACTCCACTAGCTCTACTCTGTTGACTTGCAGACAGCACCCCACTGCAGAGGTCCACAGGCGGTTGGTGGCTGGCCAAGATGTACCCTGGGACTTTTTTTTTTTAAATATATTTTATTGATTTTTTTACAGGGAGAAAGGGAGAAGGATAGAGAGTTAGAAACATCCATGAGAGAGAAACATTGATCAGCTGCCTCTTGCACACCCCCTACTGGGGATGTGCCCACAACCAAGGTACATGCCCTTGACTGGAATCCAACCCTGGACCTTTCAGTCTGCAGGCCGATGCTCTATCCACTGAGCCAAACCGGTTTTGGCTACCCTGGGACTTTTGCTGAGTGGCCTCAGGTCCATTACTGGCGCCAAATCTGAATCTGTAGTAACTTGGTGAACACTCGCCCCATCCTGGTGACTCCCTGAGACCCTGCTTCATATAACAGGTGTCTGTCCAAGAGTCTTTCAAGGGCTGAGCCTAATGGCTAGCTGGCAGGTGGTAGTAGTTCTTGGGGTGCCCTGGGTCTTTTGTTAACTTGCCCCAGTCCTGGTAATGGTGGCAGCCAGTCTTGGTTTGTATCATGGACCCTCTCACATGCATCTAGGCCCAGCACAGGCAGCTACAACCACAGAGCACTTTGTAGCTCCTAACAAGTATCCCTAGGCCAGTCACAGGCAGTGCATGACATTAACCTACACCGGACTCCTTCATGAAAAACCCTAGGACCACAAACTCCAGTGGCTGGCTTCAGACCCCAACAGAGCATCACCAGATTAGTTTTACAAGTGGTACACTCAGAGAGGTCTCGACAGACACCTGACCCTGCTGGGAAGAATCCCACTCTGTGAGTTCAGCCCCAGGACAGCAGCTCATACACTATGGTCATGGTCAATCCGCACCGCTAGCCAGCCTGAGGATCAATATATAGCAGTCAAAAATCAACTACAACAGGAGGACACTCATCTCAGGTGACCAGAGAGACTGTAGCACTGGACTCCCCCCCCCCCCCCACGACACCCATTATATAAGGACACTCTGCCAAGACTGGGAGACATAGCAGATTTATCTAATACATAGAAACAAACACAGAGAAAGCCAAAATGGGGAGACAAAAAAAAAAAGTCCCAAATGAAAGAACAGGAGAAATCACCACACACAAAGAACCAAGATGGCAGCATAACTAAACACTTGTGCTTGCTGCCTCTCACAATCACATCAAACTACAACTAAAATATAAAACAACTATCATCTAGAACCATGGGAAAGCTGGCTGAGTGGAAGTGCTACAACTAGAAGGAAAGAGAAAAGCACATTGAAACTAGTAGGAGGTGTGGAGGCGTGCATGGAATGGGCTGGCAACCAGGTGCACTGTGTGTGTTTTTTCAATCAGGAGGGAGATACAAGCCCCCTCTGAACTCCAGTTCCAGGCAAGACTCTGGGGACCCAAACTCATATGGGGAGAAACTGGACTGTCTGGGATTGGGGCAGAATGGGAGGGCAGCTTTCTTTTAGAGGTGCTTGCAGTGATCATTGTTCCTGGAGGGCACAGGACTTGGAGACATGGGGACCTCTCCTGTATAGGGCTGATGGGCAGCCATTGCTTTTGCTCCATCCTGGTGATTCCCTAAGATTTTACCCCACCAATTTACAACCCCACCCAAGCTGTGTGCAGTGGATTTTGCATATGAATGGCCTGTCCTTTCTCAGCCTAAAACCTATCAAACTGCAGATGGGTCAGAGAGCCCCAAACCTTCCAAAAGAAGGCCCAAGGCCTGGCAATAGCAGCCTGCCTTGCTTCACAGCTGGGCACTTTCAAACCCCATACAAAAGAGGAATCTACAGATCTCTCTGTAACTACTGCTGGGTGGCCTCAGGCAGTGGCTGACTTTGTACCTCCTTGGAGATCCAAGAGCCAGTTCTATCCACTAGTCATTGTGAGACCATAACAAATTATAACTCTTCACATCCATAAGCGACACATTCAAGGGGCAGACTCAGTGAGCACCAAAGCCCCACTGAAGCAAGTCCTGCCCTATAAGGGTGTCTTCTGCACAGCAGCTCTTCCATTGTAGACACAGCTGGTCCTCACAGCCAATTGGCCTTGAGGTCAATTCCTCCCAGTGATAACAACAGCAATCAAGGCTTAACTACAACAAGACTGTGCACACAGCCCACAAAGGGGTGCACCAAGAGTGTCCACCTCAGGTGATTGGGGAGGCTGAGCCATTGAACCCTATAGGTCACCTACCACACAAGGCCACTCTATTAACACAAGGAAGCAGCCAAAATGCAGAGACAAAGAAACAGTCACAAATAAGAGAAATGGAGGAAAGCAAACTACTTGATATAGAGTTATACGGTTACTCCAGAATCTCCTAGAAACCTCTGAGGAAATTAGTGAGACCTTCAAGGATCTTAGTGAAAATGCCAAAAAATGGAAAAGGACCAGTTAGAAATTAAGCATACACTGACTGAAATAAAGAATAATATACCGAGATTCAATAGTAGACTAGAGGACTCCAAGAATCAAGTCAAAGATTTAAAAATCAAAGAAGCAAAAAACACCCAACCAGAACAGCAAAAGAAAAAAGATCCCAAAATATGAAGGTAGTGCCTCTGGGACAACTTCATACCAATGTCAGAAGAAGAGAGACAGCAAGATATTGAAAACCTATTTGAATAAATATTGACAGAACACTTCCCCTACCTGGTGAAAGAAATAGACTTATAATTCCAGGAAGCGCAAAGAACCCCAGACAAGAGGAATCCAAAGAGGACCATACCAAGATACATCATAATTAAAATGCCAAAGGCAAAAGACAAAGAGAGAATCTTAAAAGCAGCAAGAGAAAAACAGTTACCTATAAGGGAGTACCCATAAGACTCTCAGCTGATTTCTCAACAGAAATCTATGCAGGCCAGAAGGAAGTGGCAAGAAATATTCAAAGTGATGAATAGCAAGATTACCCAACAAAGCTGTCATTTAGAATTGAAGTTGAGATGTGATGAACAGAATAAACTGGTGAATATAATAGAATCAGGGGCATAGACAGGGAGCAGACTGACAATTCTCAGGGAAAAGGAGGTGTAGGGGTACAGAAGAGATTGGACAAAAACTCTACACCTATGGATGAGGACAGTGGAGGGGGTAAGGGCATGGGATGGGGTGGGAACCAGGTGAAGGAGAGCTAAGAAGGTTGGGGAGGAACATCTGTAATAATCTGAACAATAAAGATTTAAAAATAAAAAAGAACATAGGAACCATAAAACATATACACACAGAAATGAAGACTACAATAACTGAGATGAAGAAGGAATCAATAGCAGATTAGGTGAATAAGAGGATCAGATCAGCAACTTGGAAGATAAGGAAGCAAAAAAGCACCTAATCTGAACAGCAAAAAAGAAAAAAGAGAGAGGGAATCCAAGATGGCGGCATAGGTAAACACCTACACTGCTGCCTCGCACAACAATTTCAAAACTACAACTAAAAGACAGAATGGACATCATCCAGAACCACAGGAAAGCTGGCTGAGTGGAAATTCTACAACTAGAGGGAAAGAGAGGGGCTCACGGAGACCCAGAGGAGCTGCAAAAAGCTGAGAGAAGAACACAAACAGCAGAATAAGAAGACAGATGTGAGTGGGTAAGAGTGCTGCAGAAGATGTCGACCAGAAGTTCATGTGAAACAAGACCTTCAACTGCACATAACAGGATGGATTTGTAAACCAGAGCCTGGGGCTGAGGAATGTGGAGAGATGTCCAAACATGAACAAGTCCGGCCCCAGTGGGAGCTGAGGAGAGCAGGCCTGACCATGCAGCCGTGGGAGGAAGCCTTGCCAGGAGTGACTGGGAAGTTCAGAGGGCACTGGGAAGACCATGCACACAGTTACCTGAAACGATCAGGTAGAAAGTGAAAAGACTTAAGAACATAAATTTAAAATGAGAAACTGGTGGACTGTATAATGGAGTCAGCCTTAGTGAGAAGAAAAAGGGAATGCTACCTATTGAATGCTGGGCTTAGCTCATGCCCACCATCTCAATATGTCTACATAGCTCACTTATACATCTTTCATTGAGGTAGTTATTATCAACTAATGCACATGCATATGATTCAAAAAGAACATATTATGATTACACACAATTGAATTCTAATTCTAGTACATGTTACAATTAATACCCATATATCTAGATTAAGAGAGCAAAACCATCAATACATCAGAAGCCCCCACTGTGTGCTGTTCCCCTGACAGTTCACCACTATTCTAAACTTTGTGTTAATCATTTCCTGTCTTTCTTTATAGTTTTGCCACTTGTGTATGTATCCCTACCTATTATATGATCTAATTTTGCATGCTTTGGACATTAAATAAATGAAACCACTTTGTATATATTAAAAAAAAAGAATCTAAAAAAATGAGAATAGCGTAAGGAGCTTCTGGGACAACTTAAAGAATACCAATATTTGCACAATGTGGGATAGCAGAAGAAGGAAAGAAAGAGCAAGTAATTGAAAATCTATTTGAAAAGGTAATGACAGAAAACTTTCCCAAATTGGTAAAGGAAACAGATATACAAGTCCAGGAAGCACAGAGAGTTGTAAACAAGATGAACCCAAAGAGGCCCACACCAAGATACACTGAGTGGCCAGATTATTATGATCTCTGAATGCATAGTAATCTGGCCATTCAATGTGTGTGTGTGTGTGTGTGTGTGTGTGTACACACATTAGAGGCCCAGTGCATGAATTCATGAATGGATGGGGCCCAGCCTGCCTGGCCAGGGGGAGGGGACATGGGCGGTTGGCTGGCCTGCCTGCTGGTCGAATTCCTGGTCAAGGGGACAATTTGCATATTAGCCTTTTATTATATAGGGTATACACCAGTCAGATTATGCATTCAGAGATCATAATAATCTGACCACTCAGTGTACATCATAATTAATATGCAAAAGGTTAAAGACAAAGAATCTTAAAAGCAGCAAGAGAGCCCTGGCTGATTTGACTACAGGCTGAAGGGTCCCAGGTTTGATTCTGGTCAAGGGCACATGCTCAGATTGCAGGCTCCATCCCCAGTGTGGGGCTTGCAGGAGGCAGCTGATCAATTCTCTGTCATCACTGATGTTTCTATATCTCTCTTCCCCTTTCTCTTCCTCTCTGAAATCAATAAATATGTATATATATTTTAAAAGCATCAAGAGAAAAGCAGTTAGCTACAAGGGAGCTTCCTAAAACTGTCAGCTGAGCCCTAGTCAGTTTGGCTCAGTGGATAGAGTGTTGGCCCTCAGATTGAAAAATCCTGTGTTCAATTCCAGTCAAGGGCACTTATGCATTACAGGCTAGATCTCCTGCTCTGGTTGGGGCACATGCAAGAGGCAATCAATTGATGTGTTTCTCTCACATCAATGTTTCTCTCTCTCCCTATCTCTTCCCCTCCTTTCCACTCTCTCTAAAAATTAATAGAAAAATATCTTCGGGTGAGGATTAACAACAACAAAAAAAACATATTTCTGTTGATTGGAGGTATATTTCTTTTGTTTTTAAAAATATATATTTTTTAATAATTTCAGAGAGGAAGGGAGAGGGAGTGAGAGAGATAGAAACATCAATGATGAGAGAGAATTACTGATCAGCTACCTCCCTCATATGCCCTACTGAGGATCAAACCCACAATCCAGCATGTACCTTGACTAGGAATCAAACCATGACCTCTTGGCTCGTAAGTCCAAGCTCAACCACTAAGTCACACCAGCCGGGCTGGAGGTGTTCCTCTACCCCCTCCCCCCCATAAGTGTGTGTTAATAATAGATAGAAAAATAGATATAATAGAGAAAAAGTCCAGAAGTAAATATTCTTCATTTTTCTTTTATTTATTGTTTAGGGGAGAGTGGGAACTCAGTCCCCCAGTACTACTAATTATGCAGTCAAGTTTCCCACATTTTGAGATATTGCAGGGGTCAGCACATCAGGGTGCAATGGATAAGTCTTGCTCTGGGAACACCACCTTTGTGATCACAGTATCTCCCCTGCCAGGTAAGTACAGAAGGAAGTATTCTTAAATGGTTCAATACTGTGCATCTTTGGAGATGAAAATACACGTTATTTGTATTTTCTCCTCATTACCTCTCTGAATTTTTTTCAATGGCATATTTACTTTTATGATCCGTGTGTGTGTGTGTGTGTGTGTGTGTGTGTGTGTTTTAATTAATAAACTGAATAGAAAAGAAACATCCAGCAGGAGGTGAAGATCTGAGTGGGGTCTGGGGACCTGGGTATGGGACCCCTCCTGCAGCTCTAGGGGAGATGAGAGGCTGAGGCAGGAGCCCCTCTGGCCAGGCCTATCATTCTCCACTACAACCTTGCCGGCTTTAGGCCTCAGGCTAAAATGAGGGAGACCCTTATAGGATTTCCTGGAAGCAGCCAAGGCAGGCAGGCAGGCAAGAATCCCAGCAGTGTCACCATGCAAGGGGGCAGCAGTACGTGTGAGTAAAGACACAAAAGATAGCCAGCCTGCGAGTAGGAAGCTCAGAGTTTTCTCCTGAAGGCAGTTTAGCAGGGAAGTGTCGAGGTCACGTGTATGTGTTATTTTTAAATATATATTTTTATTGATTTCAAAGAGGAAGGGGAAGAGAGAGAAAGAAACATCAATGATGAGAGAGAATCATTGATGGGCCTCCTCCTCCGTGCCCCTCACTGGGGCTTAAACTCTGCAATCCCAGCATGTGCCCTGACCAGGAATTGACTGTGATCTCCTGGTTCATAGGTCAATGCTCAACCACTGAGCTGAGACAGCCAGGCCACATCGATGTTTTAAAAGGAGTTCTATGCCTGTGGAATGGAGAATGACAGAGGGAGGCCAGAGAGGAGAATGTCACAATAACTCAGAGATGCTAGTGCTTAGACCTGGGCTGGGGCCATGGGTCTACAGCGGACCCAGGAGAAGCAGGAAGGAGGACTCTTGTGTGTCCAGCCTGGGCAAAGGGGTGGCAGATGATCCCCTTCCTGAGATGGAGATTCTGAGGGAAGATGTGAGCTCCGTTGTCCACAGTTTAGAGATGTCCAGGAGGCTGTAGCATCCACGAGTCTGGCACTAAGGAGAGAAGGCCGCTCTGGGGAGGACAATTGGGGAAGCATGCACAAGAAAGCAATGGATGCCATGGATGGTAGGTGTGAGTAAAAGCAGGCACAGAGGGTGAGAAGAAGAGAGGCTGGGGAAAACAGGCCTAGACCAGGCAGAAGGGTACCTTTGCCACATCCAGGAAGGAGAATCAAGGTGAAACTGGCAGGACCAAGGATGGGGCAGGGAAGGAGGGAGGAAGGCCAGGTCGGAGGCAACGGAGTGCTGGCCTCCTCTGCCCCCACCTCCCTAGCTGAGAGTGCTAAGGGAGGACCAGGCTGCCACGTGAGTGATCTGTACACTCCGCCAGGCCCCATTGGCTGGTGGGCGGGAACGGGCGCAGAGACAGGCCGAGCTGATGCAACGTGGGCCTATCGTTGCAGCCCTGCGGAGGGGATGCAGCTGTGCTGGCCGCTGCCCAGAGGTTCCAGCAGGGAGCGGGGAACCACTCTCAGGGAAGGCTGGAGCTCTGGGACTGCAGCCCAGCCAGGCCCCAAAGCCCTCTGCTCTGGGTTGGCTCTGACTCAGGAGGGAAACGCGCCTTTCATGGAAGTTCCAGGGCCCTCAGCTTTGTGCCTGTGTGTGTGTGTGTGTGTGTGTGTGTGTGTGTAGTGGGGGAGGGCCCCCAGCTGATGCTGCGCACACAGTTTTCCCTCTCAGGCTTAGCATTTTCAAGGCAAAATGGTAGAGAAATGGTAAAGGAGGAGCCTGGCAAAGCCCATGCTGAGAGTCAGGTCCTGGGTTCCAAAGCAACTTGCAGCAAGTCTCTGATTCCTTTGAGCCTCAGTTTCCCCATCTCTTTAGAGAGTTTCAAAAAAGAACTCAGAATCAGGAAGGAGGTCACCAGGGGTACAGTTGACAGTCTGGGCACCCAAACCAAGCATAGGAGAATAGGAACTAGTATTCATTCATTCATTCATTCATTCATTCATTCGTTTGTTTATTGGAAGGGGGAGAGAGAGACATTAATTTGTTGTGTTTTTAGTTGCTGTTGTTTTTAATCCTCACCCAAGGATATTTTTTCATTTATTTTTAGAGACAGTCGGAGGGAAGATGGGAGAGAAAGATAGAGAGAAAGAGAAACATTGATGTGACAGAGACATCAATTGGTTGCCTCTTGCACACGTCCCAACCAGGACCCAGATCGATCCTTCAACCTAAGAACATGCCCTTGACCCAAGACTCTTTAGTCTGCAGGCCAACACTCTATCTACTAAGCCAAACCAGCTAGGGCCATTGGTTGATTCTGGTATGTGCCCTGACCTGAGATCAAACCCTCAACCTTGGTGTATTGGGAGTCACTCTAACCAATTGAGCTACCCAGTCAGGCTTAAGACCCATATTTTAATCACATCTGCAAAGTTCCCTTTGTCACGTGAGTTAACATATCCAGTGATTAGGACATGGACATCTTTGGGGGCCATTCTTCTTCCTACCACAGAAGCCAACCCTGTGAAGGCCTTGGAGTGGAGGCGAGCACCCCAAGCAGAGGGAACTGGGTATGCAAAGGTCTCAAGACTAGAATGGACTGGGCATGTTCTTGGAACAGCAAAAAGGCCACTCTTCTAGAAAGTGATAATACAGTTAGCTTGATCATAATCAATGTCCTCCATGGGGTCAATCCCACCTCTGAAGATAAGTGTGGTGTACGCCGTGGACCCTGTACATCCAGGACAAGCCTTGCAGAGCATCCTCTTGGCACTTAAGGTTGTCTCCTCCATCCCTCTGCTTCTGACTGGCCAACCCTCCATATGCTTAGAATGAGAGCCTGGATGTTTGAAGAAGGTTCCCACCTGGGCCCTCACTTGGAGTTGGGGGCAGACTGACTCTGGTGGAAGAGTGGGCCCAGCTCCTGGTTCCTTCATAAAACCCTGCTCTTTCTTCCACTGAAGGCCAGGATTGTGTGGCTGAGGGAGGATGGGGCCAGGAAAGGTTGGACCTTCATCAGTGGCAGCAGCCATCAATGGCCATATTGTTAGCTCTGGGCTGCGATGGGGAGGGCGCCAGAATCTGGCTGAATGAGGCTTCTGTGCTCACTAGGTCAGGGTTCCCAGGTCAGGGGTTCTCCTGAGAGATGCCTCTCACCCTTGACCACTATCCAGACCCTGCCGTTTGTCTCCTTAGCATCCTTTATACTGGCTGGTTCACTAAGCTATCACTGGCTGGGTCACTGTGCTACTGGCTTCCGGATGGTAATCTTTGTTATTAGAATGTAAGCTCTCTGAAAAGGCAGGAACAGTCTGTCTTGGTCACACCAAGTCCTAGCACCAGCCCAGGACTTAGCTCAGAGAATTTGTTCCATAAAGTATGCAATGCATGCATGCATGAATGAATGAATGAATGAGACACTGCTGCCATTCTTGCTTCCTCTTCCTGGACCATTGCACCAGCCTCCTTACTAGCTTTCCTGCCCCTGGTCTCTCCTCCTCCTCACAGTTGCCAGGGGATCATTCTAACACCCTTTTAGTTAAAACCCCCTGGGTGTTTGCTGAGACCCTCAGGATCCAGCCAAGCCCCTGCCAGCCTTGCTAGGCATTCACCCACCAAGTCTCATCTCTGTCCCTTCACTACTCCTGGAGCACACCTGTGTGCCCTGGAACTTGTGGATGCCCTTCTTCCTCTTAGCTCCATCTGGGTGACTCCTACTCAGGGTTCAGGTGACAAGCTCCTCCAGGAAGCCTGCTGATTGCCACCCCCTGCCTCCTCTGGGCTCCCACAGCCTCCCACCCCACCCCACCCCACTCTGTGCTTCCCACACCTCAGCACCAGTTGTAATGGCCAGTTAACACCTCTGTTTCTCTGCAGACCCTGAGCTCCTTCCTCAAGGGCAGGCACTAAGTCTGCCCCATGTTGTTGTTTGTGTGTGTGTGTGTGTTTTTAATATATTTGTATTGATTTCAGAGAGGAAGGAGAATGAGAGAGAGATAGGAACCTCAGTGATTAGAGAGAATCATTGATTGGCTGCCTCCTCCATGCTCTACATTGGACACTGAGCCTGTAACCCAGGCATGTTCCCTGACCAGAATCGAAACATAACCTCCTGGTTCATAGGTCGACGCTCAATCACTGAGACATACCAGCTGGGTCCTGACCCATTTAACTGGGCTCTGACCCATGTTTTGTTATAGCCAGGGCGCTGGCCATGGTCAGGCACAGAACCAATACTCAGCAAAGGTGTAATCTTAGTTTCAAGGCATTTCTACCCTCTAGTGGTAACATTGTGTCACTGCACTTATCTGTGTCCTATTTGTGGGCTTCACTAGGGTGATAGACTCCTAGAACAGTGGTTCTCAGAATGTGTCCCCAGTGTCAGCATCACCTTGTAACTTGTTAGAAATGAAAATTCTTAAGTTCCACCCCAGATCTGTGAATCAGAAACTCAAGGGGTTGGACCTAGCAATCTGTTTTTCTTTTTAAATATATTTTTTATTGATTTCAGAGGAAGGGAGAGGGAGAGAGAGCTAGAAACATCAATAATGAGAGAGAATCACCAACCGGCTACCTCCTGCACACCCCCCACTGGGGATTGATCCTGCAACTTGGGCATGTGCCCTTGACTGGAATGAAACCCAGGGCCCTTCAGTCCCAGGTCGACACTCTATCCACTGAGCCAAACCAGCTAGGGCCCAGCAAGCTGTTTTAACAAACCCTCCAGGTAATTCTGATGCCGGCTAAAGTTTGGGAACCCTTCTTCCAGGAGACCCAGGTAATGGAGGAGACAGCAGGGCCCAGGGAGTAACATCACCTGCCGGCCCAAATCCAGGACTCCCAGTTAAAGTTGAATTTCAGACAAACAACTGTTGACATAAGAAACATCCAAATCTGTAAAGAATCTTTTTGAGTTTATTTGAACCAAACTAACAATAATCGGAAGCAAAATCTCAACAGATTGAAAAAATGGGAGTTTTACCACTTATTTTATACATCATAATCAAAGGAGAAGACATAGGAAGATTACATGAAATCCACTAGTGAAAGATTAGGGAGTTGGGAAAAAGCAAAGTGGGGAAACCTCTGGGATTGGATAAAGAGTGAAATGAAGAGACACCTGTGTCTTTTACATTGGTGGGAATAGGATAGTTAACATTTACAGAACAGAGAGATGGTAGGGGGGTGGGGGAAAGGCAAGATAACAATGAAGGGTTCTGTGGGCTCTTATTTCGGTGCGTGATTGTGCCCTGAGGGATCTGGAACACAAAGGGGATTACGCTGACCTTCCAGAGGTATGTCATTGTAGACCCAAAGAGACAATAGAAAGGCTCTGTTAAGGTAAAGATTGACCTCTGTCAAGAAAGATATCGGCCTAGGATGTGACTATGCCATGACTCGATTATGGTTAATTAGTTTTACTTTCAGACCATCCCATGTGGTTACTTTCCTTCTGAGTCTGTAAGGCCACCACACAGGCCTCTCCTGAGCTTGTCAGGTTTAGTATGTGGCCTCTTTTTGGTCCACACAAAAAAAGATTTTTTATTGCAAATACTGCACCAAACACATTTATTATAAAACATTATCTGAAATTCAGCTTTTACTGGGAGTCCTCTTTTCCCCCCTTCTAAATCAGACAATGATTGCCAATTACTATCAGTTTGGCTCTAAGCTGAGGACTCTGCTCTTGATTTTTAAAAATATTTTATAAATAACTGTTTTTTTAAAAAAGATTTTAAAATTGATTTTTAGAGAAGTAAGGAGAAACTGTCATCTACTGCCCTCTGCACACTTCCTACTGAGGATTGAGCCTGCAATTCAGGCCCGTGCCCTTGACAGGAATCAAACCAGTGACCTCTTAGTGCCTGAGACAATGCTCAATCAACTGAGCCACACTGACCAGGGCTCTTTTATTTTAATTTAATTTTAATTAATTAATTATTATTTTTAATCCTCACCCGAGGATGTTTTTCCATTGATATTCAGAGAGCCTGGAAGAGAGAAGGAAAGACAGAGAGAAATATCGATGTGAGAGAAACACATCAATTGGTTGCCTCCCACACATGCCCTGCCTAGGGCCTGGGCTAGGGAGGTGCCTGCAGCCAAACATGCCCTTGACTGGAATTGAACCCTTTGTGTCCACAGGCCAACCCTCTATCCACTGAGCCAAACTGGTTAGGCCTAATTTTATTTTACTTTTTAATATATTTTTATTGATTTGGAGAGGAAGGGAGAGAGAGCGAACCATCAATGAGAGAGAATCATTGATCGCCTGCCTCCTGCACACCCCGTAATGGGGATCGAGCCTGCAACTCGGGCATGTGCCCTTAATTAAACTCAAACTTGAACCCCTTCAGTCCTCAGGCCGATATTGTATCCACTGAGCCAAACCGGCTAGGGCTCTGCTTTTGATTTAATGTTCTGGTGTCACCATTTTGAAATTCTTAATAATTTTGGACATGAAGCCCTGCATTGCCATTTGGCATGGGTAGTCAGCCCCAGAAAGGACTCTTACAAAGCCTCACCCTGAACATTCGGGACCCAGAGCTCAGAGGTAGGCGGGCTCAGACCTCCAGCAGCTAAGTAGTGACACTACCCTTTCCCAGCCCTGTCTCCCACATCTCCCATGGCCCCCTTCATTCATCCCTTCCCAGATTTTGGTATCTAACTCCTCACTTCCTTGCTGCCTCTCTTCTCACCTCTTCCATTCCACCTTGCACACAGTGAAGTCCCTAAAATGTCTGCCCACATCTCTCTTAAGCTCAAAGCTTTCTCTGGGTGTCTCCTCACTGCTGCTTTTATTGTAAAAGCCACCTGCCATTACAGAGCACAGGGCTAGGCACTTCCCTTATCACCTCCTGTGTCCTGTCAAGTAGTCCGC
This sequence comes from Lasiurus borealis, assembly GCA_004026805.1. Taxonomy (NCBI): domain Eukaryota; kingdom Metazoa; phylum Chordata; class Mammalia; order Chiroptera; family Vespertilionidae; genus Lasiurus; species Lasiurus borealis. The sequence goes on along the minus strand of PVJN01020189.1, from coordinate 6,386 downwards.
CTCAGGCTGAGGCCTGGGTGAGGGGGTGCTATGGGCAGGACTTATCTGCAGTGTTGGATGGGAAATAGGGAGTTATTGCTTAATGGGTACCGAGTTTTAATTGCACAAAATGAAAAAGTTCTGGAGGTGGATGGTGGTGATGGTAGCACAACAATATGTATATACTTAATACCACTGACCAGTACACTTAAAAATGGTGAAAATGTAAATTTTATGTTATTTTTTTTTACAACAATATTGTTTTAGAGTTTTATTTTTTAAATGTTTTTTTAATTTTACTTATGGATTTTAGAGAGAGAGAGAAACATCGACTTGTTGTTCCACTTATTTAGGAATTCATTGGTGGATCAAACCCCCAACCTTGCCATCTTTGTCATATTGGGATGATGCTCTAACCAACTGAGCTAACCGGCCAGGGCTAGAGTTTTATATTGTGTGTGTGTGTGTGTGTGTGTGTGTGTGTGTGTTTGTAAGAATTTTTAGTAAGTACTTAACATTTTTCCAGTTTAATATTGTTCTTACTAGAGACCTAGTGCATGAAACTCATGCACTAGGGGAGGGGTGTTCCTCAGCCCAACCTGCCCTCTCTCACAGTCCAGGAGTCCTCAGGGAATGTCCTACTGATAGCCACAATCCGTCCTCTCTCTGTGGGAGGCAACCAGGCTGATCAGGGGAAGGCAACACCCCCATCACCCTGCTGCTGCTGCCACTACCAGCCATCACAGCCACCAAGGTGTTTTCATCAACACAGACTCGTCTCTTCATAAAAAATCACAACTTTCTTTAGGCATTTTCAAGATTCTTTCATAGGATATGACATTTCTTTCTTCCTTCCTTTCTTTCTTTCTTCCTTCCTTCCTTCCTTTCTTTCTTTCTTTCTTTCTTTCTTTCTTTCTTTCTTTCTTTCTTTCTTTCTTCCTTTCTTTCTTTCTTTTTCCTTACCGGCCACTGCTAGAGTTTTATATTTTTTCCATTGATTTTTAGAGAGCATGGAAGAGAGAGGGAAAGACGGAGAGAAACATCAATGTGAGAGGGACACTCCGATTGGTTGCCTCCTGCATGAACCCTGACTTGGGCCCAGCCAGGGAGGAGTCTACAACCTAGGTACAAGCCCTTGATCCCAATTGAATCCAGACCCTTCGGTCCGCAGTCCAAGGCTCAATCCACTGAATCAAACCGGTAAGGACAGGATCTGACATTTCTTAGCTCGTCCAGTAGTGGACTTTTGTTTTTTCCTCCAAGACTGAGGTGGAAAAACCCTCGATCACATTCTTGGATTCTTTTTTCTTTAATAAATCTTTATTGTTCAGATTATTACAAATATTCCCCTTTTTTCCTTCTATAGCTCTCCTCCATCTGGCTCCTACCCCTCCCTCTGCCCTTACCTACCCCACATTGTCCTCATCCATAGGTGTATCATTTTTGTCCAGTCTCTCCCTGCACCCCCATCATCCCGTTCCCCCTGAGAATTATCAGTCGACTTCCTTTCTATGCCCCTGATTCTATTATATTCACCAGTTTATCCTGTTCATCAGATTTTTTTATTCACTTGATTTTTAAATTCACTTGTTGATAGATATGTATTGGTTGTTCTTAATTTTTACCTTTTTCTTCTTCTTCCTCTTCTTAAAGAATACCTTTCAGCATTTCATATAATACTGGTTTAGTGTTGATGAACTCCTTTAGCTTTTTCTTATCTGTGAAGCTCTTTATCTGCCCTTGAATTCTGAATGATAGCTTTGCTGGGTAGAGTAATCTTGGTTGTAGGTTCTTGCTATTCATCACGTTGAATATTTCTTGCCACCCCTGTCTGGCCTGCATAGTTTCTGTTGAGAAATCAGCTGACAATTGTATGGGTGCTCCCTTGTAGGTAATTAACTGTTTTTTCTCTTGCTGCTTTCAATATTCTCTCTTTGTCTTTTGCTCTTGGTATTTTGATTATGATGTGTCTTGGTGTGGTCCTCTTTGGATTCCTTTTATTTGGGGTTCTGGGCACTTCTTGGACTTGTAAGTCTATTTCTTTCACCAGATGTGGGAAGTTTTCAGTCATTATTTCATCAAATAGGTTTTCAGTATCTTGCTCTCTCTCTTCTTCTGGCACCCCCATAATTCTGATGTTGCTCTGCTTGAAGTTATCCCAGAGGCTCCTTACACTATCTTCACATTTTTTTCTTTTTTTTTCTTTTGCAATGGAGTGTTTTTTGCTTCTTTGTATTTCAAATCTTTAACTTGATTCTTGCGATCCTCTAGTCTGCTGTTAGGTTTCTGTATATTTTTTTATTTCAGTCAGTGTACCTTTAATTTCTAGTTGGTTCTTTTTCATCTCCTCTTGGGTCTCACTAAATTTATTGACCTTTTCTAGAAAATTATTGAAAAACCTTATAACCGTGGTTTTGAACACTATATCCAGTCGTTTGTTTTCCTCCATTTCTTTCTTTTGTGATCTGTTCCTCTGTCTCCACATTTTCGCTATGCTGGGAGAACTTCTGTGCTGGAGTCAGCCTTAAGATACAAGACTGCAAAACTGCAAAAGACTCTCTGTTGAGCTTGAGCTTGGATGGGGTGGAGTCTCAGGGTTGAGCAGACAGCCTTGGCTTCCAGTCAGCCCTGTCCTACACGGCCCCTGGGTCTCAAGTGTGTCTCGGTAATTGCAGCAGCCCTCTCTGTATGCAGGCACGTGCATGCGTCTTTAGACCTCTGCCTTTCCAGTTCCCTTGTGCTCCAGGACCCATATAAGTCTGGGTTCCCAGGGTCTTGCCTGAAACTGGGGTTCAGTGCAGTCAGAAGTGGCATTCAGTGCATTTGGGAGGCTCTGTGTTCCACCCTCTAGAGAAAGCCAGGGGCACAATCAGCAGTCTGTCCTCTCTGAGTGTAGTGGTGTGTGTGCCCCCAGACCTCTGCCCTTTCACGGCTCCCCTAAATTTCCATGTACTCCTCCCTTTTCATGACAGCCCAGACTCCCCCATATGAGTCTCAGCTGGAACTGAGGTTCAGTGCAGTAGGATAGGGGTTTCAGTGCAGTCGGGAGTCTCTGTCTCCCTCCCGCCAGAGGAAGCCAGCCAACCACTCCACCACCCACTCTCCACGTGCGTGTCTCTGTACCTCAGCTTTTTGCAGCTCCTCTGAGTCTCCGTGAGCCCCCCTCTTTCCTTCTAGTTGTAGATTTTCCACTCAGCCAGCTTTCCTGTGGTTCTGGATGGTGTCCGTTCTGTCTTTTAGTTGTAGTTTTGAAATTGTTGTGCAAGGCAGCAGTTTAGGTGTTCACCTATACCACCATCTTGGTTTCTCCACACCTTCTTGGATTCTTATTACCCAAGTTACCAAGAACAGTACGAGTAGGGGGGAAGCCAACATGGCAGCATAGGTGAACACCTAAGTGCTGCCTCGCACAACAATTTCAAAATTACAACGAAAAGACAGAACGGACACCATCCCGAACCACAGAAGAGCTGGCTGAGTGGAAATTCTACAACTAGAAGTAAAGAGAGGGACTCACAGAGACTCAGAGGAGTGGTAAAAAGCTGAGGTACAGAGACATGCACATGGAGAGGATGGGAGGAAGAGGGTCTGGCTGGCTTCCTCTGGTGGGAGGGAGACAGAAAAACCCAACAGCACTGAACCCCAGCTCCAGGCAAGACTCATACAGGGGAATCTGGATTGTTGTGAAAAGGAAGGAGTGCGCAGAAACTTAGGGGAGCCGCAAAAGACAGAGGTCTGGGGGCGTGCGAAACTGTGTGTGAAAGTACATGGAAAAGTGCACACACAGAGGACTGACTGCTGATTGTGCTGCTGGCTTTCTCTAGCGGGAGGAAAACAGAACCCCACAATAGCACTGAAATCCAGGTCCAAATGCACTGAACCCCAGTTTTGGGCGAGACCCTGGGTGGGTCCCTAGAGCACATGGAAACTCAGGGGAACCAGAAAGGCAGAGGTCTGGAGGCAAACACGCTTGCACAGACACAGCTGATCCTCACAACCAATTGGCTTGGAGGTCAATTCCCCCCAGTGATACCAACAACAATCAAGAACTAACTACAACAAGACTGTACACACAGTTCACAAAAAGGTGCACCAAGAGTGTCCACCTCAGGTAACTAGGGAGGCAGAGCTACTGGGCCACATAGGACATCTAACACACAAAGCCACTCTACCAACTCAGGGAAGCAGTGAAATATGTGCAGACAAAAGAACAGATCACAAAAGAAAGAAATGGAGGAAAACAAACAGGGTTATAAGGTTTTTTAAAGAATTTCTTAGAAAAAAATGGAAAATTTAGCGAGACCCAAGAGGGGATGAAAAAAAAAACAACTAGAAATTAAACATACACTGACTGAAATAAAAAATATTATACAGAAACCTAACAGCAGACTAGAGGATTGCAAGAATCAAGTTAAAGATTTGAAATACAAAGAAGCAAAAAACACTCCATTGCAAAAGAAAAAAAAAGAAAAAAATGTGAAGATAGTGTAAGGAGCCTCTGGGATAACTTCAAGCAGAGCAACATCAGAATTGTGGGGGTGCCAGAAGAAGAGAGAGAGCAAGATACTGAAACCCTATTTGATGAAATAATGACTGAAAACTTCCCACATCTGGTGAAAGAAATAGACTTACAAGTCCAAGAAGTGCCCAGAACCCCAAATAAAAGGAATCCAAAGAGGACCACACCAAGACACATCATAATCAAAATACCAAGAGCAAAAGACAAAGAGAGAATATTAAAAGCAGCAAGAGAAAAACAGTTAATTACCTACAGGGGAGCACCCATATGACTTTCAGTTCATTTCTCAACAGAAACTATGCAGGCCAGATGGGAGTGGCATGAAATATTCAAAGTGATGAATAGCAAGAATCTACAACCAAAATTACTCTACCCAGCAAAGCTATCATTCAGAATTCAAGGGCAGATAAAGAGCTTCACAGATAAGAAAAAGCTAAAGGAATTCATCAACTCCAAACCAGTATTATATGAAATGCTGAAAGGTATTCTTTAAAAAGAGGAAGAAGAAGAAAACGGTAAAGGTAAAAATTATGAACAACAAATACATATCTATCAACAAGTAAATCTAAAAATCAAGTGAATTGAAAATCTGATGAATGTAATAAACTGGTGAATATAATAGAATCAGGGGCACAGAAAGGGAGTGGACTGACAATTCTCAGGGGGAAAGAGGTGAAGGGGTGCAGGGAGAGACTGGACAAAAATCATACACCTATGGATGAGGACAATGCAGGGGGAAGTAAGAACAGAGGGTGTGATGGGAGCCAGGTGGAGGGGAAATATAGGGGGAAAAAGTGGGACAATTGTAATAGCCTGAACAATAAAGATTTATTATTATTATTATTATTATTATTATTATTATTTTGTTGTTAGAACTCGGCAAAATAAAATTCCCGTGTATTGTGGACAACATTGTTTCACAGATACATCAAACAGGCCAAAAAAAATAAACAGCAATTTCATAGACAAAAAAAAGGGAAAAAAGAAACCTTTTTATCTTTGGCCTTTTTAACCATCTCATACAAACCAAATACTTATAGTACAGCTAAGTACATACACAAAGTTACTGGAATGCTCGGAATAAGATTGTTTTTTTGTTGTTGTTTTTGCTTTTTTTACAAGGTTTTTTTTCTCCTTTGAGATTATGATGAACATGGTCACACCACAAGTAAAGTCAGAAGTAGGACAGAGAATGCTCCAAAGGCTGGTTTGGTCATCCCAAGATCATTAAAAATGGCTGACCTCTAACAATATGTACAAAAATATAAAATGTAAATAAAAAATACAAACAAATTTTCCTTTTTAAAGTACTTTTAAGAAAAAAAGCAGGGCCTTGAAAGTTTTGGTTCTTTTTTTCTCCCCTGTTGCAAATTCACGTTGTGGTTTTGGTTGGGTGGCGAAGAGCGCGTGTCATCTGCAGGTGGCACTGCCCAAGGTGGGTGGGGTGGGCAGGCAGGCGGGAGTCTCTACTCGAAGGTGACCACGTTTAGATTCTGAGACGGGAAGTGGAGGGTGAATAGGTCACGGAGGCCTTTAACTTTTCCTTTTTTTTGCTGTCTAGTCATCCTCATCAGTCTTCTGCTTCTTGGTGTCAACATCGTCATCCTCATCATCTTCAGCTGCCGGTTTGCCTGTAGCTGCCTCAGCCTCCTCATCTTCATCTCCATCCTCTTCCTCACCATCACCTTTCTCTTCCTCCTCCTCCTCCTCCCCTCCTTCTTCCTCTTCTTCATCTACCTCATTGTCCGCCTCCTGCTCCCCATTTTCCTCATTAGCATTTCCATTCGCAGGTGCATCTCTTCCGTTCTCTGCCTCCTCCACAACTTCCTTCTTCTCCTTTAAGTCCTTGGTGGTGATCTCGGAGCTGGTGTCCACGGCCGTGTCTGAC
>PVJN01020188.1:23128-36412 GCA_004026805.1 Lasiurus borealis | reverse complement strand
TATCTCTGGGTTAGTTTCTGGAGACATCGGGACCATGTCTCCTGTTGCAATTTTGCTACAGGCTGTCTTGTTACACAAGATTATCAGCCTGCACCTGGATTACAGCATCCTAGGAGTTTATGCTCTGTTCTCAACCCTGAGACTGTAATTACAGGATGTAACTGGGGGATATGATTTTAAACTGAGCTGTGTTAACTCCGGCCCAATCCTGATTTTTGCAACCTTACAGTAAATTCAAGGCTTAAGGTCTCATCTCTTTTGAGTTGAGCTTTTCTCACTCTACCCCCTCACCCCAAATATCCTTCTTTTCCCATTTTTGGTATGGGTTTGCTGTGTACCTTAATTGACAAAACCTTTGGCCTGGAAAACACTGAGTTTTGTGTTCCATCATCACATTACACCAACAATGCAAGTAAAAGCAAACTTAAGGGAATCATCATCCTTCCTTTTCTTTGACATTTCAACTTTTAAGTGGGTTTATAAAAATAAATAAATCTAAAGAAATATTTATTCAATTGGCATTTCAAAACTCAATTTTTTTTTGTATTTCCAATTTGTTTAGACTGTATACAAAGAAGTAATTATTATGTTAACTCTGCCAGAAACCAATCATTGTCTCACTAATAGAAAGATGTAGACAGGAAACTGAAAGTTCAGAGCTAATCACTCATTGTTTAGTTGAGACATTGGTAGCTGAAGCAGCCTCTACCTGTTTGTCTTATGTAAATTTCTGCTAATTGGCTACTATTGGAATTTCTTGCCTAAAGGCTATGGGTGTATCCCATGGTCTTAATAAAAGGGATAGCAAGGCCAGAGTAAGAGAGGGTATAGTCCTCTCCCTAGAGGTGGGCTCCCACCTGGCCCCCAATATTCCCAAATTAATACTTTTCTAGTCTCTTTCATTTGTGTGCGGCCTTCTCCTGAACCTGAACCCTGAACCACTCAGGACGTGAAAGGGCTTCACACAAATTCCGTAAAGGATATTCAAGCAATTTATATAAGTAAACAACATACAGCAGATTTTATAGTTTACTTAAAAATGTAATTCACTTAATGTCTTTTAATCCTTATGTTGATATGCAGACTAAAATACTACTTTAGAATCTGTGTCTTCCTAACCTTGTCAGGTAGAGTTTCTAAAATAAGAAACTTTGTTCTTTGCTTTGTTCTGTTGTTTTTAGACTTCCTAAACAGTTTTAGGTCATAAGTACATTTTGGTTGATTTTTTTTTTCTCCTTAAGAATCTATTTAAATTTGAGGTCCTTGTATGTGTATGGTCTATTTAACAAACATATCTTAAACATGAGTACATTTTGGTCACGAGTACATTTTTGGTACTCTTTTTTTAAAGTTAACCCTATCCCCTCATCCTCTCCTCCCCTTTGGCAACTATCACCTTGTTCTGTATATTTATGAGTCTCTTTCTGCTTTGGCTGGTTTATTAATTTATTTTTTAGATTTTACATATAAATGTAATACACACAGTATTTGGCTTCCTCTGCCTGACGTATTTCACTTAGCATAGTACCCTTTTGGTTCTACCATGCTGTTGCAAATAGCAAGAGTTCATTCTTTTTCATTGCTGAGTAAAACTCCATTGTATATATGTACCACATGTTCTTTATCCATTCACACCCTCTCACAATCCGGGACTCCTTGGGGGATGTGCCTCTGTGGGAACCTCTTTCATGTCCCATGTGGTTCAGGGTTTCTGTTCAGCGTTTGGGTTCTGGAGGAGGCTGAACACAAATGAAAAGTATTAATTTGGGAATATTAGAAGGCCAGGCAGGAGCCTTCCTCTAGTGAGAAGACTACCGCCTTCCTTTGGCCTTGCTATTCCTTTTATTAAGACTATGGGATACACCCATAGCCTTTAGGCAGGAAATTCCAATAACAGAAATTTACATAAGACAAATAGGTAGAGGCTGCTTCAGCTAACAATATTTCAACTAAACAGTGAGTGATTAGCTCTGACTTTCAGAGCAATTAAGGTTGACCAGCCTTTTGGTTCCTGTCCACATCTTTCTATTAGTGAGACAATCTTTGGTTTCCGGCATCTGACTACTGGTTTAAACTCAATCCCACAGGGATTCCTGCAGGAGTGAGCCTAAACTGGCAGTCCAACATCCTTCTCACAATCCAGGACTGCTGAATCCTAACTGCTTGCCTGCCTGATCACCCCTAATCACTCTGCCTGCCTGCCTGCCTAACTGCCCCTAACCACTCTAACCGCCTGCTGATTGCTCCTAATCACTTCTGTGTTGGTCCCCACTTCTGTGGTTCATCCAGATAAATGTCTGGAATGACATCGGAGGGTTGTTCAGCTGTCTGGTCTAATTAGCATATTACACTTTTCTTATTATACACTGGCCAGATTATTATGATCTCTGAACAATAATAATCTTGCCACTCAATGTATGTATGTTTTGTTTTCTTTTTCAAGGTCTAGTACTTTGCTAATTTCTAAGCTCTATGATAGGAATTTTTTCCATGTTTTTCAACAGAGTTCAGGAGAATGCTACATGAGTGTAGTAGGTAGTCAGTCAATATTTGTTGAATGAATGTAAAAAGCAGTAAGTTCAAATTATAGGAAGTAAAATTACTTAGTTTATCAAGGGAGCATCTGAAATACCAATCAGTGAAAAACAAACTCTGGGAAAGGGATCATATGATTTTAAAATCTAAATATTCTATTTTAAAATTGATGGGTTAAATACATTATAGAAAATAATGTTGCATCACCTCTAACTGTGGACAACTTTCACTCAGATTATGATTGAAATTTCCATGGTTTTCATGAAGCATTTTTTTTTATCACAGGCAGTTGTGTATTTAATGCCCATAACCTCTCTGTAGATATGACTAGCTACATGGTGGGCTTAGGATTCACATTTGGATGTCAGTGAAACAGTAAATAATAGGACCTTTAAAATAACATTAATTTAGCAGTGATTTATTGACACTGCAAATTATACACTATGTCCTCCCTGCATTAAGTCATTTACACAGGAATGGTTTGCTGAGTACAGTGATTTGGATGATGCTAATGAATACTTTTGAACACTTTAAATCCTCTTCTCAAACTAGGAATCTGATAGGTTGGCTGTTCCTCCATTCAGAACTTTACAAAAGTTCTCCATTCACTGAAATACCAGTGATTTACTGATCCTTAGAGACTCTTACAACTTGGATTCTCTTTCTTTCAATCTTTATTTTCTTTTGGTTCTCCTTCATTTATCTGACATTTTAATTTGTATATGATAAATACACATAGAATTTTAGAACTAGCAAGGACTTAATAGCAATGTCATCAAGTTTCTTATTTAATAGACAAAAAAGTTGAGCCCAGTGAAGTTTACTGATAGATACTTAATCTTTTGTTGACTGAGCAAATATCCCAAGCTTATACTCCTATGTGGTAGAATAGTTGAAATTAGAAAGCAGCTTATGAAAATTCACATTTGTACTATAATCATAACAATAGCACTTACTGAGTACTTACTATGTACCAGGCACACATAGAAATGAATTTAATCGTCTGAATCACCTGTAGAGAAGGATGCTAATATTGTCACATTTATAGTTGAGAAAACTGGAGCACAGAAGAGCTTAAGTAATTTTGCTTGAGCTGCATAATTAGTAAATGGCAGCACAAGGATTTGAACTCCAAAGCCTGTATAAGTAACTACTGTGTATTGCTGCCCATATATGCAGAGCTATCTGCATCTCCTAAAACCTCGGCACCTTCTTTCATATCATCCCTCCATCTTGAATGTTCTTTGTCCAATGTTTATCTCTCTTCTTCTACCCAGCACCAACAGATTTCATGGACCATCATAATTACTATTTTCTCCAAGAAGCTCCTTTTAATTAACTAAAATATGCTATTGCTCTACTTTTATCCTTGTTTGTCTCTGTATTATGGATTTAGTAATTCTGCCTTGCTTATAATTAATTTCTGCAGTTGTCTTATCCCTCCAACTTGATAATAAGTTATCCAAATGTGACAGCTAAGACAGATTCATTTTTGTTTGGTTCAAGTTATTTTTAGGAAGCACCTGCTATATGTCAGGCATTATGCTAGGAGGCCAGAATACAAGGTTGATAAGACATTGTCTCTGTCCTTGAGGCACTTAGAGTATAGTGAATATAACTTTATGTTCTTAGCAGTCACTGTAATAGTACTTTACATTTATTAGTACCCAGTATGGTTGGTTGAATTTAACTGAAATTTGTCTTCCTCAAAAGAAGAAAAATTAAATGAAAGCAGATTGCTTAAAAGAGAGAGAGCACCAGTCTCTTAGGCAGGAGACAAGTATTCCTAACAAGATAAGCTGAGTGTGCTATCAGGAGAGGGAGCCATAACCAACACAGGTAACGCCTGGCAAGTACATCTGCAACCTGCACACCAAAGCCTAGGATATCACTGTCAGACAAACACAAAAGCGAAAAGTCTTCTGTGAAGCGAATGTGTAACAGACAAACTTGAGCCAGAGAATTTATGCAACAACCTTTGCAGCTGAAGATTCATATATCAGAGCATGAAGTCTCCATACTAACGCAAACAGGGGGGCTAGAACAATGAATGTTGTACCTATTATGAGACTTGACCTTGTTTTTTAATATCACCTCAGGATGAATGATTATGTGGGACACATTTTTTTTTAAATTGTTGACAGGATTTCAGATGTCCTCCAACTTTCCTCCTCTTTTTCCCCCTTCTCCTAGCCCCTGCCCCAGACTTTCACCACACTATTGTCTGTGTCCATTGGTTATGCATGTATTTAAGTTCTTTGGTTAACCTCTTCCCATCTCTCCTCGCTGAGATATGTCAATCTGTTTCATACCTCCACACCTCTGAATTTATTTTGTTCATCTGTTTATGTTCATTAAATTCCACTTATAAATGAGATCATCTGATGTTCGTCTTCCTCTGACTGGCTTATTTCACTCAGCATAATATTCTCCAGGTCCATTCCTGCTGTCTCAAGGGGTAAGAGATCCTTCTTTGTTACAGCTGCGTAGTATTTCACTGTTTAAATGTAGCACAACTTATTTATGCACTCATCTACTGATGGGCATGTGGGCAGTTTCCAGGTCTTAGCTATTGTAAATAATGTTGCTATGAACATAGGGATGCATAATTTCCCTCATGATGAAGTATTTACAACTATAACTTTAATGCTCTTTGAACTCGAGACATGTAATTGACCATATCCAAAAACAGGTTCAGGGAGGAATGTTCCTACTCTATCTAGAGTTTACCTTGTGATTTATTAATGGTCATCACAAATGCTGGCACCACGGGAAACCATCTTTGAATTAATTTAAATGGGAGGCCAGTGTCAGATGCGGGAAAATCAATTCTTGGGATCAGAACAACCTCTCCTTCTGCAGATCCTGTTAATACTTCAGCTTCAATTATGTTAGGTCAGAATCTTTTGATAATAAATCTAGTACCATTACAAAGACCTTATTTACTATTAAGATTTCTTGGTAGCATGATGATTTCATGTACTTTCAATTTTGATTTATGACACGGCATTCCCAAAGGATTAATACTATTTAGAAATTCCTATGTACTGGCTGGTTGGTCAGACAGTCAGTCAGTCAGTCAGATAGTCGGACTTATATATGGTTGGACACTTAGTCTTTTATATATATATTTGTGCACTTAGGAGGATGTCCCTCAGCCCAGCCTGCGCCTTCTCCAATATGGGACCTCTTGGAGGATGTCCGACTGGGGATTTAGACCCTATCCCACAGTTGGACATCACTCTCACAATCTGGAACCACTGGCTCCTAACTGCTCACCTGCCTGCCTGATTCTCCCTTAACTGCTCCCTTGTCAGCCTGATTGACACCTAACTGCTCCTCTGCCGGCCTGATTGCCCCCAACTACTCTCCCCTGGTGGCCTGATAACCCCCAAGGCTTTTGTTAGTATAGATATGACCCTTTACAGAAAATTTTACTAACCCTACTTTACAATAAGAGCTTGATGATTGAATCATTGGGACCAGATACCAAGATTTTTTTCTTTGAAGAGTGGAAAGGATAATTATTTTGTCTTTAAGTTGCCCTAAAATTAAAATAAGATAATGTCTTAGAAAAGTATAAAAGCACCATATACAGACAATTGTCTTTTTCATGTACTGAAAAGACAATAAAGTGGTAAAATGGAAAACACTATTTTTAATCTCTCCCTTCCTTCCTTTACAGCCTTTATTTAAACTTTGAAATTTATAAAAATTTCACTCCAATTTTCATTTCTTTACATTCAATATTATTTTGTATTGGTTTCAGGTTTTATATTAGTTACAGAATAGTGGTTAGACAATCACATACTTTACAAAGTGTTCCCCAATATTTCCAGTACCCACCTGGCATCATACGTCATTACAACACTATTGACTATATTCCCTATTTAAGTGACAATGGGTTTACAGGTTCCTTCCAGTCTTTCTTTTATGTTGTTCACCTTTCCTTTTCCTTCTCACTTCTTCCCTCACTTTTCTTATATAGTATCTCAATTGGCCATCAAAGCTCAGTGAAGGCACTGGGACATGCTTTTTTCATTTTACAGACCAGGAAACTGAGGCCAATTCCAGTTGGTTGCGGAACTTGACTCAGCGCACAAGGAGCCCTCAGAGCCATGCTCTCTGCCCTTCTAAGGGGCAGCTGCTGGGCAAACAGAACAAACCTTCTCATCAGGCTGCCAAGCCTCTTTCTCAAGCACCTCTTCATTGCAGATGCTCCACATTCTTTCCTCTCTTCGGTCCTCTGCCCCCATTCTTTACTGTCCCCCCTTCTCCAGAGCAGGTGGAAGGCTTCACACTCACCACGAAGGCATGCTCTGCTGAGGGGCAGGGCAGCACGGGCTTGCTTTTAGGTCAAGAGGAGCAGGAGTCGCTGCCAGTGGAGTGCAAAGGCTGCCTGGGTGAGGCTGGTTAGCAATAGGAACTTGTCTGAATCATGTCAGTCAGTCTGGTACCCTGCAGTGCAGCACCCCTCCACTGGGGTGGCACCGCCCTTCAACCCCCACCTCAGGGGTGTTGGTCCTTGCCCCTCCTCTTGGGCATCCTTCCATGCCCCTTGATCCCTGGCCTGGGTTGGCCCACCCAAATCTTGGGGCCATTGCAGAACCTCTCTCTTTCTTCAGGTGAGGCAGACCTCTGCCCTTGGTCAGTGAATCTGGCCTGAGGCCTGGTCTGGGTCTCAGCAAACTCATGCCTGCAATGTTCCCAGGACCTAGGGTGCCTCCTGGGGCAGTGATGTTCCCAGGATCCCATGGGGTGGCTAGGCAGGCTGGCCTTCCCTCCCCAGAGCAGCGATGTTCCCAGGACCCTGCAGAAGTGGCTAGGCAGGACTCTGCCCTTCCTGGGGCCTGTGATGTACCCGAAACCTTCAGGTGGCATCTGGTGCTACCCACCTCACCTCCCTGGCCAAATGAACTGGTACCTTGTGGGCAGTATTTGGCACTGTCCACCTGGCCTCCCCAAACTCCGATGGACCTGGACCCCCAGGAGAGGGCCAGGGTGCTTCCCACTCTGCTTGCATATGCAAATTAACCTCCACCTTTGTTGGTTAATTTGCATACTCACTCTGGTTGTGAGCGTAGCGGAGGTATGGTCAATTTACATGTTTCTCTATTATTAGGTAAGATAATAGTATTTTAATTAGGTACTTATTTATTGCCATTTTTATTCTTTATTGGAATGTTTATGTGTATAAAATTATTACATATATGTATAAAATTATTACTAGGGGCCCAATGCACAAATTCATGCACCTTGAAAGGAACTGTGGGCCATGAGACTGCAATAGGCACAGAGGGGTGGGTCTTGGTCCATTCTCCACACCCCCACCAAGCCTCTTCCATTGTGGCCTCCAGTTCCCTGTCTGACAGCAGCCTACTGCTGGTGCAAGTGGGGCTGGCACCAGAACTGGGTATAAAAGGCAACTCTGGTGCTGGCAGCGGGTGCAAGTGGGGCCATCACCAGTAGCAGGTGCAAGCACCAGGTGGTATCAGGGCACAAGAGACCAAAGAATTTTCAGTAACCTCCAGAGGCTCACCCTGATGACAGCAACTGCCCCACCTTGATCTGGAGCCCTACTCACCTGCTCCACCATTGTGCCACAGCTGACATCTGCCATATTCCGTGCTCTGCCTCCTGCTGCCAATGCCTGCCATGTTCCATGCATGCCCCCTGGTGGTCAGTGCATGTCATAGTGACTGGCTGTCTGGTGATTTGGATCTTCTGCCATTCTGTCTATTTGCATATTAGCCTTTTATTATATAGGATTGCAATCCCTTTAACATTTCTTGCAATGCTGGTTTGGTGGTGCTAAACTTTTTTAGCCTTTTTTTGTCTAGGAAATCCTTTATTTCACCATTTATTTGATAGCCTTGCTGGAGAGAGTAGTCTTGGTTTCATATCTTTGCTTTTCATTACCTTGATTACTTCATGCCATTTCCTTCTGGCCTATAGAGTTTTTGATGAGAAATCAGCTTCTTCTTCTGGCATTGTTACATTTTATGTTATCCCATGGCTGTCTTAAACTATCTTCTATTTTTTAAATTTTTTTTGGGGGGGGGTCTTTGATTAAGTGATTTTTTTATACCCTGTCTTCTAATTCTCTGATCCAGTCCTCAGCATCCTCTAATCTGCTGTTTTTTTCTTTCAGAATATTCTTTATTTATGCTGTCATTCTTCATTTCCAACTGGTTGATTTTCATATTTCCTATATCATTTTCATGCATCCTCATAATCATTTCTCTGAACTCTGTATCTAAAAAATTGGTTATCTCCATTTTATTTAGCTCTTCTTCTGGAGAATTCTCGTTTCTTCTTTCATTTGGGGCTTGTTTCTTTGTTTCCATATTTTGGCTGCCTATTTTGTTTTGTTTCTATGTATTAGGTGGATCTACTATGACTCCGAGTCTTGGTAGGATGGTCTTATGTAGTGGGTCACTGTGGGACCCAATGGCATAGTCTTTCTAGTAATCAGATCTGGGCGCTCTAATAATGTCCTTTGTGGGCACTGTGTGGGTCCTCCTTGTATAATTGAGTCTTGGTTGCTATTGACTCATTTGCATGTGAGTTCAACGCTTAGGCTGACTGGCAGTAGTTTCATCCCCAAACACAGCATGTAGTCTGTTGTGCAGTTCCTTATAACACAAAGCATAATTCTCCTCTGCAGGGCTTGCTACCTGCCAATATCTCCCTGTAGATATACTGCTATGGAGCTTATATCCTGATCTTTTGTTGCCTGAAGATGGCCATTGGATTTATTGGTCTGGGACCTCTTCAGAGAGTCTCTGGTGCAGGCCAATGTCACATGCTGTTTTGATTGGCCTGGAATTCCCTGTTTAGAGCTATCAGCAATCCACAGCTTGTGGCTCCCTCTGCTGGGGCTGGTCCACACTGTGCTCCAAGGTCTGCTTTCCTCATCCAGGACTCAGAGGCATGTGAGGCAGAAGCAAAGCACCCAAATATCTGCCTCTGCCTGCAGGCTGATTGTTAGTCTCATAATTTAATGAACCTCAGGCTATAGAGCACAGCTGGGCATAAACTCCATTGAGTAGCACAAGAAGGTTTCCAAAGGGTGAGACATTTTATTTCCCCCTTACAAAAGCTGCATTGATGGAAATCTCTGCCTAAGAAAGATGGTTTGTGCAGTATAGGGGAATGACTCAGCACAGGGATCCTGACAGTTGTCCTCTGTGCTCTCTTCCCACCAAGCCACCTATCCACACACAGCTCTAGTCCACTCTGCCCTCCCTCTACCAGAATTCAAGGTAAGAAGCTGCAAATGAAATTTAGTGTGTTGACCTTTAATTGGATGTCTGCATATCTAGCTATCTACCCTTTCCAGGCAAAACCCTCAGTGCTTTCACAGCCAGATGTTATGTGAACACCTTTCCTAGTTCTGGTGCTCTGGACTGGGGAGCAGGGTTTCAGGTTTAGACCATTCTTCTCAGGGGGAACATGCCCCCAACACACACACACACACACACACAGCTGAGATATCCTCTGAAACTTCAGCTGATGCCTGTGGGACCCCAGCAAGCCCTCTTGTGCCTCTGCCTTTCCTACCAGTCTCCATGCAGTCTCCTCTTTACATCTTTGGTTATAAAGGTTTTCTCCAACTAGTCTTCAGTTGGTTATTCAGGATGATTTTTCTATATTTTAGTTGTAATTCCAATTTGGTACTGGAAGAATGTCAGTGTAGCTTCCACTTAATACACTGCCTTCTTCTCCCCTGTACCCTATGTTTTTTATTGGAGCATTTAGTCCATTTACATTAAAGATTATTATTGATAGGTACATATTTGTTGCCATTTTTTCCTTATACTTTTTTTTCTCACACACATGCTTTCCTCTTCTTAAAGCAATCCGTTTAGCATTTCTTGCAATGCAATCTTGGCACTAATGTACTCCTTTAGCCATATTTTTTTGTCTGGGAAACTCTTTATTTCCCTTTTAATTTTAAATGATAGCCTTGCTAAATAGAGTAGTCTTGGATTCAGTCCCTTGCTTTTCATTACTTTGAGTACTTTATTACACTTCCCTCGGAACCCTCTGAACTGAAGTGTTTCTGTTAAGAAGTCAGATGACAATCTAATAGGAGCTTCTCTCTCTCTCTCCCTCCCTTTAAAATTGTTTTTTGTCTTTTACATTTGCCATTTTAATTATATTGTTCACCTTTTGGGGTTCATCCTGATTGGGACTCTCTGTGTTTCCTAAACTTGTGTTTCCTTCACCAGGTTAGGGAAGTTTTCTGTTATTATTTCTTCAAACAGGTTCTCTATTTTTTGCTCAGATTCTTCTCCTTTTGGTACCTCTATGATGCAAATATTGTGACATTTTATACTGTCCCAGAATTCCCTTAAACTATATTCCTGGTTTTTAATTTATTTTTCTAATTGCTACTGATTGGGTATATTTTTTTCTGCCTTGCCTTCTTATTTGCTGATTGATTCCTCAGCCTTTTATAATCTCCTATAAATTCCTTCCAGGGTACACTTTATTTCAGCTATCTCATTCTTTATTTCTGATTGGTTCTTATTTATTGTTTTTATATTTTTTTTATGCTGACATAGTTCCCACTAAGTTCCTTGTAGTCTTATTCAGTTGCTTGTAGTTCTTGCTAAATTGTTTGAACATCCTTATAACTATTACTTTGAACCCTCTATTTGATAAATTGTTTACCTCCATTTTATTTAGATCTTTTTCTGGTTATTCTTCCTGTTGTTTCATTTTGGAATTTTAGCTGTCTCTTTGTATTAGATGAACTGCTCTGCCTCCCAATCTTTATGGGTTGGCCTTATGTAGGAAGTGGCTTGTGGGACCTAGTGATGAAGTCTCTTTGGGCTGGATACTCTAGGAATGTCCCTTGTGTGGGTTATTTGGGTTCTTCTGTTCTAATTGGGTCTTGATTGCTGATGTCTCATTTGAAGTTGTGGTCTCCCCTCAGGCTTGTTGCCTATACAGCTCAACCCTGACCATGTTATGCTAGCTCTTATACAGGTCCTGACAGAACAAACCAATACAAATCAAGATTGAACTGATAACATTATGAAATCTGATACCTTGTCTCAGATTTTATTCCAGTCAAAGGCATGTACCTCAGCTGCAGTCTCAATCCTGGGCCTGGTCAGGGGATGAATGGGAGGCAACCAATCAATGTGTCTCTCACATTGATGTATTTCTTTCTCTGTCTCTCCCCCTCCCTTCCACTCTCTCTAAAAATATCTCAATGAAAAAGATATCCTCGGATGAGGATTAACAAAAAACAAACAAGCAAAACAACAATAGAGACTAAAAAATAAAAGAAAAAAGAGAGTACTAAATGGCACGAGACAAAAATAATTAGTAGGGGGGTAAGTGGGATCAAAAAGAAGAATATGGAATCAAATAAGAAACATAAACAAATTTTGGATGTGCTATTTGTTATTTTCCATCAATAACATTAGAGCTCCCTGGATTTTGCTGTTTCCATATCTTTGTGGTTTGCAGATGGTTGTCTTCTTACTCTGTCTTTACATGGTGGAGACAGAAGAGATAAGAAGTCTGTGTCTCTTCTTATAAGGGTACTAATCCCATCATAAGGGCTCCACCTTCTTTTGTAAGTAATTGTAACCTAATTATCTACAAAATATTACATTGAGGGTTAGGGCTTCAACAGATAAATTGGGGGACACAAACATTCAGTTTGTAGTACTCAATAAACACCAAGCTGCCCACTTCTAAGAAGTGTATGAGAAATTTGTAGAGGGGTTTTTGGTTGACACAGAGAATGGGGGTTCAGATTTAGTGTGCATGTTAGCCATGCTGCAATACACAACCTAGTGAGTATTTTCCCCATGTGCTGTACAACTTTTTCAAAAGCACCACTAGATAGTCAAAGAATTATTTATTATTATGCAATCTTAAAATTGATTCCAATTTACCTGGAAACATAAAATGTATTTTGCAGTGAAATGACCAGATCATGAAAACTGAGAGTAGCATGTACATTGCTGTCTTCACAATTTTTTAAATTTAAATTCTTATTGTTTAAAGTATTACATAAGTTCCTTTTTCTCCACATTCTGGCCAGCACTTGTCATTTGTTGATTTTTTTTAAATTAAATCTTTATTATTCAGATTATTACATTTCTTTCTCTTTTTTCCGCTCCATAGCACCCCTCCACCCAGCTCCCACACCTCCCTCTGCCCTTAGCTCCCTCCCATTGATCTCATCCATAGGTGTATGATTTTTGTCCAGTCTCTCCCTGTACACCCTTCACCCCTTTCCCCCTAAGAATAAACAGTCCACTCCCTTTCTGTGCTCCTGATTCTATTATATTCACCAGTTTATTCTGTTGATCAAATTTTTAATTCACTTAATTTTTAGATTCACTTGTTGATAGATATGTATTTGTTCATAATTTTTTGGCATTTACCTCTTTCTTCTTCCTCTTCTAGAAGAGTACCCTTCAGCATTTCATATAATACTGGTTTGGAGTTGATGAACTCCTTTAGCTTTTTCTTATCTGTGAAGCTCTTTATCTGCCCTTCAATTCTGAATGATAGCTTTTCTGGATAGATTATTCTTGGTTGTAGGTTCTTGCTATTCATCACGTTGAATATTTCTTGCCACTCCCGTCTGGCCTGCATCATTTCTGTTGAGAAATCAGCTGACAGTCGTATGGGTGCTCCCTTGTAGGTAATGAACTGTTTTTCTCTTGCTGCTTTTAATATTCTCTCTTTGTCTTTTGCTCTTGGTATTTTAATTAT
>PVJN01020188.1:0-23028 GCA_004026805.1 Lasiurus borealis | reverse complement strand
GTTATTTCAGTCAGTGTCTCTAGTTGGTCCTTTTCATCTCTTCTTGGGACTCGCTAAATTTATGCATCATCTCTAGCATCTCTAGTTGGTCCTTTTGCATCTCTCCTTGGGACTTGATAAACTTATCCATGTTTTCTAGCATATTCTTGAAAAACCTTATAAGCGTGGTTTTGAACTCTATATCCAGTCGTTTTTTTCCCTCCATTTCTTTTGTTTGTGATCCCTTCTCTTGTCTTGGCATTTTCACTATGTCGGGGAAACTTCTGTACTTGCAAAACCGCAGAAGCCTCTGTTGAGCTTGGGATGGGTGGAGTCTCAGGGGTTAAGGGACCGCCTTGCCTTCCAGTCGGCCCCGCCCTCCACGGCCCCTGAGTCTCACGTGACTGGGTAATCGCTGGAGCAGTCCTTGTGCATGCACGCGCACCCACAGTGCCTCTAGACCGCTGTCTTTCCAGCTCTCCTTCGCACCAGGACCACACAAGTCTAGATCTCCAGGGTTTTGCCCGAAACAGGGGCCCAGTGGACTCAGAAGTGGCACAGTTGGGAGGGTCTGTCTCCCGCCCTGTCGTGAAAGCCAGCGGCACAATCAGCAATCTGTCCTCCTCGCAGCGCCCTGCGTGTGCGCGACCAGACTTCCTATCTTTTGCAACTCCCCTAAATTTCCGTGCACTTCTCCCTTTTCACAGTCCAAACTCCCCCCGTATGAGTTTCGGCTGGATCTGGGGTTTAGTGTTGTAGGATAAGGGGTTCAATGCCATTAGGAGTCTCCGTTTCCCTCCCTCTAGAGAAAGCCAGCCAGGTACTCGGGCACCCACTCTCTCAGTGTGCGCGTCTCTGTACCTCAGCTTTTTGCAGCTCCTCTGGGTTTCTGTGAGCCCCTCTCTTTCCTTCTAGCTGTACAACTTATACTCGGCCAGCTTTCCTGTGGTTCTGGATGATGTCTGTTCTGTCTTTTAGTTGTAGTTTTGAAATTGTTGTGAGAGGCAGCAGGGTAGGCATTTACCTATGCCACCATCTTGGATTTTTTCCATTTGTTGATTTGTTGATGATAGCCATTCTGACAGGTCTTCACAACCTTTTTAATGCAGTATGCTATATTGGTCTGCATTTGTAGCTCTTGCATTAACAGTGGCTCTATGGATAGGTATGTTCCTATATTATCTAGAGTAGTTGTTGTGAACATTTATACGTACATTGAAATGTGTATTTTATAATTAACTAGTGCCCAGTGCACAGATTCATGCACATTGAAAGGAAATTAAGTGGAAGGTGGCCAGTGGAATAGGACTGGGCTAAAATTGGCCTGACATACCCTGGAGCAAACCTCCCAAAGTTTCTTTCCAGCTGGCCACACCTGGGATGGTGCCATGATTCGAAGGCATCTGTGAGTGAAAGGGATCCTGCCAGCTTGTGGAGTCCCTTGGCTTGGCCTATGGGGATCAGGCCAAAACTGGCTCTCTGACAACCCTTAGGGGTCCTGGATTGCGAGAGGGCAGTTCTCAAGTGATACACCCCAGAATCAGGCTCCCTCCTCTTTGGTTTGGGATGTATCACCCAAGAACTGCTGTTGCCAAGTCACTATAGCTTGACAGGTTCTGCATTGAGTATCTGGCCCCTGCTGGTCAGTGAAGACTATCCCAGTTGGATAGTCAGGTGGTCACTTTGCCTTTTATATATACTAGTATAGATTACAAATTATATAGTTTTAATATTACATTAAGATACATTTAAATTTTTTATTGTATCTGGAGCTCAGTCACAGTATTAATAGATTTAATTACAAGGGGGCATTACCAAACACTTGTTAATAAAGGGTATACTAGTTCTGAATCCATTCATAAATATTCCAATATTTATTTAATTAGAACCTTGTTGATGGACACTTAGGTTATTTCAAACATTTTACTTTTACAAATAATGTTGCAATAAAGAACTTTAGATACATTATTTCTTATCTTTAGTGTTTAAAATTTTAATTAACTACTAACATTAAAAATCCAGAAAATTTTTCAAGTAAAAATCCAGGTTTCTGTCTTCTGATAAAAATGGAAAATTTGGTCATTCTGAACTCTTATTCCTGCCTGATAGTAATGATCTGTAACTAAAAGGTAGTTGACAGGGTATATTTGTCTGTTGGAGCTTCCATAACAAAATACCACAAACTGGATGGCTTACACAACATAAATTTATTTCATACAGTTCTGGAAGCTCAGAAGTCCAAGATCAAGGTGCTAGTAAAGTAGGTTTCATTTTCTTTTCTTAGCTTGTAGGCCATCTTGCTGTGAGCTTTTCTTTTTCTTTTTTTTTTTTTTTTTTGTTTTTTGTGGTTTTTTTTTGGGGGGGAGTGTAACATATTTTATTGATTTTTTATTGAGAGGAAGGGAGAGGGATAGAGAGTTAGAAACATTGATAAGAGAGAAACATCAATCAGCTGCCTTCTGCACTCCTCCTACTGGGGATGTGCCCGAAACCAAGGTACATGCCTTTGATCAGAATCAAACCTGGGACCCTTTAGTCCACAGGCCAACACTCTATCCACTGAGCCAAACCGATTAGGGCAGCTTTTCTATATGTACCTGGGAACAGGAGAGAGCCCTCTTTGGTGTATCTGCCTAAGAGGGCACTAATTCTATTAGATCAGCACCCCACTTTTTTTACCTCCTTTAACCTTATCTCCTAAAGGTCTTATCTCTAAATATAGTCACTTTGGGGGTTAGGGACTTAACATATGAATTGAGGGAGAGGAGATAGTTCAGTTCATAGCAGAAGGCATGTACCCCCAGTTGACCAAAATTTCCATCACTCCTTAAACAAAAGAAATTTATTTCATACAGTTCCCTAGTATTGACTAGAATCAGTTGCCTTTCATCTTTACACATGGACTGCTGTATTTCTTATAGCAAAAATAAGAGTAAATAAAATAGTTATTGTGTATTTGTCTCTATCAAAAGTGAGAAAATGCTAAGGAGACTGAGAAGGCCAGGAGTTTAAAGCAAAATGGAAGATACATATTTTGGTGGGAGTAAACATTTTTACATGTTTATATACAAACTGAATATGACTTTGTCAAAGAATGAAACTTAAGGCACCATTACAAAACAAGCCACCAGAAATATCCATAGCTAGCTTCTTTACACAGCCAGGTCATCTGCTTAGCCCTGCAAATATTTGAGTCTGGGATCCCAGATCAATTCTATTTTGACCCCTAAAATATTTGCCTCCATTGAGGATGCATTGCCTTTCCTCAGGGATCATGAAAATGTGTAAATAATTAGAGGAAACTAGCAGAGAGCCACCAGCCTCAAACACTGGCAACAAAATCTTGAACATACATTATTTTTTTTTCTGCTCCTAGAAATTGCTATAAGCCTGTGGAATTGCTACTCTTTGGGGAAGGAATTGCTACACCCTCTTTTTATATGAATTGCAGACATCATTTAATCTTTTTTCCAGTCTCATATATACACTGCAGTATAAGTGATGGAGGCCAGGTGGTTAAGCTGCTGGGGACTGAAGCTGAGCTGGCTGAGCTGGCTGCCCTGTCCAACTCTTCAGCTCAGAAGGAAGCCAGATTTTTGTGTTTGTTCATTTCCTTTCCAAAACATGAGCTTGTTGCTTGCTGCAGTGAAACAAGCTATGAATTCAAAGCAGGATAGAACAGTTCAGTGAGTTACATTTCAGATGAATGTTCAGTTTTAATAAGTGACCCAAGAGGATCTAAAGCCACAACAAGGGGGAAGGAAGTACATAGGGGAAAACAGGTTCTTCTAGGACTTCCACGTTTACCTGTGTCTAAGAAATTCCAAGGATAGTAATCTTTCTAGAGGCAAATCAATCTTTCTTTCAAGGTAAATACAAGGGATGCTTGTTCTACTACATGCAAATGCAGTAAGCAACAGTTTCAAAGTGAAAAAATGTGAACATGTTTCTCATTTTCCAAGTCTGAGACTTACTTTTATTCTTGGTATATGGCACATATCAAATAACCTTTCTTTGTTTGAACTGATTTGTAGTGAAGGTGCAATTCCAACTTTACTGAGGCTGGTCTTTTTTGTTCTAGGGGACAAGTTTCCCTTTACTGGTGTCATTTAACTTTTGCAACAGTCTCAGTGCCATGGCTCCACGTAGCATGAAAATATTTGCCACAAGTCTAAAGGAGAAAGGCACTAGCCAGATTTTTTGTACCTTGGCTGACATTACAGTGTAGTAAGTACTTTTCTTGCAGTGTTTATGAAGCCTATGGGTAAAATGACCATCATCTCAAAGCAAAGTAATTATTGAGCACTTCCATATGATTTACTGAGTGCTTTATATGCTTTTATCCTATTTAATCCTCCAACAACCTAATGAAGATGGAAACTATGAGAGTTACTTATTATCCCAAAATTCTAGAACTCTAAGTACCAGACCTGAGGCTCTGACTCAGACCTCTTTGTTCATTCCTTCATTCATTTCTATTTTTCTTCCTTTATTTTTTTTATTATGGGAAAAACACATAATATAAGATCTGCCCTTTTAACATATTTCTTTCCTTTTAATTATATGTACTTTATTGTTATTACATGTTTTTAACATTTTTCTTTTTTAACACATTTTTAAATAGATAGTACATTATTGTTGACTATAGGAACAATGTTGTACACAGCAGATCTTTATAGCTTATTCATCTTCTTTGTCATTTAATTCATTATATTCAATAAATACTGAGTTGATGATGGCTGTCTAATCCCCAAAGTTTCTTCTCCTTATCCTGAAATATTCTGCCTTTAAGTATTATTTTAAAGAGTCAGACTATATTAAAATATTATTTTAGCTTTTACACAACCTAATGTTGTACAAGTGAGAGCTATTGGACTTTTGAGGGCCAGAAGTCATCCACTCTGAAGCAATCTTAACAGGCCAGGTTGAGAAAAAACCCTTTTAGCAAGATCTTTAGTCCATTTGTTGGGAATAGCAGATTATCTGCTTATATACAGATCCATCTTATACATACCATTCGGAAACGCAGGTTCGACCTATGGAGTCATTGTTTCCATTTATTATGAGAAAAGAAGGCAAGGCAAGCAGAAAGAATCAAGATGTTTATGAATTCCATATAAATTTCTAATAGATTTCATTTGGGTCTATTTTGGTTTTCTCTAGGTGGTCTGAAATTAAACTAATAAAAACCAGAAAGAAGGTGGAGAAAATAGCGGCAGAGTCAGACTTGTTGTGCACCTAATCTCAAGGCCAGAGTGGAAATACAACTAAATTGGAGAATATTCATTTGGAATTACCAACTGAGGTCCAGCTAAGGGGAGAATATATCAAGGAAGGACAGAAAACACCTGGAGACTACTAGGAAGGGTGAGATCACAAGAGGAGCTGACCCAGCTTCCAGGTGTGGCAGGCCAGCAGGCTGAGAGGGTGGAGGAAACTCCTCACTACAGGAGAGTCTGTTCCCTCAGAAGACAGAAGCCCAGAACCCAAGAGGGACTCTACAGCCAGGAGCACTGGAGCCAAGACTCGCAGCATCCTTATCATCCAGCCATGAAAGACAGCAGGGCTGTGGCTACAGCAGAGTCTGTAACCTATAGACTGGAGCCAGTTGGAGAGAAAGTGGCAGTTTCAATTTTTGCTTTTTTTTTCTTTACTTTTTTCCCCCTTTCTCTAAACCCAGAGCCTAGGAGTTTTCATTTGCAACTACTCACCAGAGGCTATAGTGTAGAGAGGGAGATGTGGACTCCAGGAGCCTCGGAAAAGGCTGGGGTGGGGAGCATTGCACAGAGACTTGATGGAACATCAGCCAGGAGCATTAGGTCATAGGCCCCAAACCAAAACAGCCATTTTTACAGAGTGGAGCCAGCCGCTCCCAGCAGCCAGACTTTTAAGAAAGTTTGGGGCTAATGGCAAGATGGCAGGGATAGAGAGTGAGGGAGCAAAAGGGGTGTGCATAGATATGTCTGCAAAGTGTGTGTGTGAGCTAGGGACAGTTAGGTCCTGCAGGACTTTTGGGGACTGATGGACGGGGCTCTCTTAGACTGGGATACCCCACTGCTATTGCATACACTCCTTCTCATGCTTTTTAATTTTTTCTTCAGTTGCTATTCAGATTGGGCTTGTTTCTCTGCCTTATCTTCTAACTCACTAATTCGGTCCTCCACTTCTTTTAGCCTACTGTTGAAACCTTGATCATATTTTCTATTGTAGGTATATACCATGTTCATAGAATCAACATCATTAAAATGTCCACACTACCCAAAACAATCTATAAGTTCAGTGCAATCCCCATTAAAATACCAATTCACAGACCTAGAACAAACACTCCAAAAATTCATCTGGAATTAAAAAATACCCTAAATAACTGCAGCAATCTTCAGAAAGAAGAACAAACTTGGAGGGCTCACAATATCAAATATCAAGCTATATTATAAAGACACTGTTCTCAAAACTGCCTGGTACTGAAACAAGAATAGACACATAGAACAATAAAACAGAACAGAGAATTCAGAAATCAACACAAGCCATTATGCTCAATTAATATTTGACAAAGGAGATAACAGCATACAATGAAGTCAAGACAGTCTCTTTAATAAATGGTTTGGGGAAAATTGGATAGATACATGTAAAAAAATGAAACTAGACCACCAACTTACACCATACACAAAAATAAACTCAAAATGAATAAAGAACTTAAACATAAGATGGGAAACCATAAAAATCTTAGAAGAAGCTATAGGCACCAAAATAGCAGACATATGTCGTGGCAATATCTTTACCGATACAACTCCTAGGGCAATAGAAACTAGGGAGAAAATAAACAAATGAGACTACATCAAAATAAAAAGCTTCTGCACAGCAAAAGAAACTATCAACAAAACGATAGGAAAGCCCACTGCATGGGAGAACATATTTGCCAAAATGTTCTCTCCAATAAGGGTTTAATCTCCAAAATTTATAAGAAACTCATACAACTTAACAAAAAGAAGATTAACAATCCAATTAAAAAATGGACAAAGGACCTAAATACATACTTTCTGAAAGATGACATATAGAAGACCAAGAGACATATGAAAACATGCTCCAAGTCACTAATTGTCAGAGAGATGCAAATCAAAACAACAATGAGGTAACATCTCACACCTGTCAGACTGACTATCATTAACAAATCAACAAATGACAAGTGTTGGAGAGGATGGGGAGAAGAAGGAACTTTTGTGCACTGCTGAATGAAGACTGGTGCAGCCACTGTGGAAAACAGTATGGCATTTCCTCAAAAAACAAAAAAAATGGAACTTCCATTTGGCCCAGTAATACCACTTCTAGGTATATAGCCCAAGAAAACAGTAATACCAATCAGAAAGGATATATGCACATCTTTTTCATAGCAGCATAATGTACAATAACTAAGATTTAGAAACAGCCTAAATGCGCATTAGCAGATGAGTGGATTGGAAAACTGTGGTACCTCTACACAGTGGAATACCACACTGCTGTAAAAAAAGAAGAAATTCTTACCATTTGCAACAGCATGGATGGAACTGGAGAGCATTATACTAGGTGAAATAAGTCAGTCAGAGAAAAAGAAATATCACATGATCTCACTCATTTATGAAATATAATGAACATCATAAACTGATGAATAGAAATAGATACAGAGACAAAGAAGCATCTAAAAGGCTGTCAAACTCTAGCAGGAAGGCATGGGAGGGTTGTGGAATAGGGGGTTAAGAGATCAACCAAAGGACTTTTATGCATGCATATAAGGAAAACCCATGGACACAGATACTGGGGGAGAGGGGTGTAAGCATGTGCCAGGGGTAGGGAAGTCCAGAGAAAGGTCAGTGGGAGGGAAAGGAGACATAATGTACTACTATTTGTAATACTTTAAACAATTAAAATAAAATAAAATAAGTCTGAAGCCTGAGCATGGATAGATCATTCATATGGAAAAGCTGCTATAAACAGCTTAGGTGGGGCTGAAATTTAGATGTGGTGGGGTCTCGGGGAATGACCAGGGTAGAGCGAACAGTGTGGGCCAGATCAGCAGTCACCAACCTTTCAGACCTCATAGTGGTCTATGGACCATTGATTGGTGGCTGCTGTGCCAGATTATGGAAACTCAGATATGGCTGCCAGTCAGCTCTGTGACAAGGGAGATCCCAGCACACAACAATGACCCCTGATAACACCTGTCCATGCTCAAGCTTCAGACTTTCTTAAAAGCTCTCAAACAAGCAACAGTGGGTGTCAACTGCCCCTGGTATGAGCAACAGCCTGCCTTGCTTCACAGGTGGTCTCACCTGGGCACTTCCTAGCCAATACAGAAGCAACCATCTACAGATCTCTCTGTAGCTTCTGCTACATGGACCCAAGCAGTGGCTGACTTTGCACCTCCTGAGATGCTTCAAAGCCAGTACACCCAGTGGACAGCTTCAGGCCATACCAAATTACAATGCTACTCATCTAAGGATACACTCAAGGGACAGACTCAGTGAGACCCAAGCTTCACTGAAGCAAGCCCTGCTCCATAGGAGTGTCTCCTGTACAGCAGCTCTCCCACTGTAGATGCAGTTGGTCACCACAGCCCACATGGGCACACATCCAGAGTCCCCAGATAAAGTGACTGGAGAGGCTAAGCCACTGGACCCTTCAGGTCACCTACTATGCAAGGCCATTCTATTAATTCCAGAAGACATAGAAGCTCTACTTCATACATAGAAACAAACTCAGGGAAGCAGCCAAAATGTGGCGACAAAGAAACATCACAAATGAAAGAAATGGAAGCAAGCAAACTACTAGATACAGAGTTAAATAATGTAATTAAAAGGTTACTCAAGGATCCTCATGAGATTTTCAAGGATCTTAGTGGAAAATTCAAAACCTGAAAAGGGATCAATCAGAAATGAAGCATACACTAACTGAAATAAAGAATAATTTATAGGTATTCAGCAGCAGGGGAAAGGATTCTAAGAATCAAATCAACGACTTGGAATATGAGGAAGGGAAAAAAGAAAAAAAATCAGAAAAGCAAAAAGAATCCAAAAATATGAAGATAGTTTTAGAAGCCTCTGGGACAACTTCAAGTGTACCAACATTCACATTATGGGGATGCCAGAAGAAGAGAGTGAGCAAGATATTGAAAACCTATTTGAAGAAATTATGACAGAAAACTTCCCCTAACTGGTGAAAGAAATGGACTTACAAGTCCACAAAGAGCAGAGTCCCAAACAAGAGCAACCCAAAGAGGCCCATACCAAGACATACCACAATAAAATGCCAAGGATTAAAGACAAAGATAGAATCTCAAAAGCAGTAAAAGAAAAGCAATTACTTACTTTTAAGGGAGCACCCATATGTCTGTCAGCTGATTTCTCAACAGAAACTTTGCAGGCCAGAGAGAGTGGTAAGAAATATTCAAAGTAATGAATAGCAAAGACCTACAACCAAGATTACTCTACCCAGCAAAGCTATCATTCAGAATTGAAGGCCAGATAAAAAGCTTCACAGACAAGAAAAAGCTAAAGGAATTCATTACCACCAAACCAGTATTACATGAAATGAAGGGTATTCTTTAAGAAGAGGAAGAAGATAAAAAATATGAACAACAAAATGGCAATAAAATACATATCTATCAGTAATTGAATCTAAAAATAAAAATAAATTAACAAGGAATCTAATAAACAAAATGAAACTGATGAATAAAATAGAACCAGATGCATGAAAACATGGAACAGACTGATGAATCTGAGAGAAGGGGTGGAGAAAGAACTTAACCAAAGATTTTTTTTGCATACTAGAGGCCCAGTGCATGAAATTCATGTACTTGGAGGTAGGGTCCCACAGCCCGGCCTGCATCCTCTGACAATGTGGGACATCTCAGCAGTCCTTAGTACTGCTGTGGAGGTGGGAGAGCTCCCACAGCTGCCACCATGCTCAGCAACCATGAGCCTGGTTTCTGACTGAGCAGCACTCCCCATGGGACCTCACTGACAACCAGGAGGCAGCTCCTGCATTGAGTGTCTACTCCTTGGTGGTCAGGGCACATCATAGCTACTGGTGGTTCCTCCATTTGGTTGATTTGCATATTAGGGTTTTATTATATACTAGTGACCTGGTGCACGAAATTCGTGCACATTAAAAGGGGATTAATTAGAGGAAATAATTTGATATTGCTATTTGCCCTTTCTCTATAATAGAAGTGTCAGAGATTAAATAAAATTAGTGAAATATATATGAAAACCTTTCTTCTGTTAGAGTTTGGGGCTCACCACAGGACCCAGAGTCAAGTCCCCCAAATCACGTGATTTTAGGCAGAAGACATAGCTTCAGGTCCCTCATCAAGCCCTATGGCAGGGGGTCACAACTTCAGGTCCCCCGCAAAGCCCCACTGGGTGGGGCACAGCCTGAGTTCCCCTGACCCAGCACTGGGGGTGCACCTTGAGATACCCCGTCAAGCCCACTGGGTGGGGGGCATGGCCTGAGTTAACCCTGTCAAGCCCAGCCAGACAGAGGGGCACAGCCTCAGGTCCCCTGGCCCAGTGCTGGGGTGGGGAATGCAGCCTGAGGTTCTCTGTTCAGTCTCGCTGGGCAGTGGGTACAGTCTGAGGTCCCCCCTCTTGGTACCAGGATGAGGGTGCAGCCTGAAGTCCCCTAGACAGCACCAGGACAGGAAGTGCACCTTTAGGTCCCCTGTCAAGCCCAATGGGGACAGGGGAGGGTTTAGCCTCAGTTCCCTGCTGATGGCTTATTAAGGCTCTTTATGGGAACTTGGCCTTAGTTGTGGGTGCAGCCATCTTTGTGATGGTTAATTAGCATATTCCATCTTTATTAGATAGGAAGATTTGCATTACTTATGGACACAGACTAAAAGGTGGTAAAGGCCTGGAGTGGGGCATGAGCTGGGTGGAGGGGAACAATGTAGGATAGCAGGGGGGACAGCTGTACTACCCTCAATATTAAAGATTTTTTAATGTAAATTTAAAAATAAATAAAAATACACTGAACATTTTTGTCATTATCTTTCACAAATTCATTTGCAAATGAACCATAATTGATAGATGTGAAGTGCTAGCATGAAAGTTCATAGAATTTTGGCTTAATATTGCCAAATCATTTTCCAATAGTAGTACCACTTGAAATTTGAATGTGATGTATGTGTTCCTGCCCTTCTACCCAAATGGAGCATTAGTGTTAATGTTTTTCAATTGACTTTTTGCATTTATTTTTTAGTAAGTTGTATAGCCTATATAATAAAAGGCTAATATGCAAATTGACTGAACAGCAGAATGACTGGTCACTATGATGCTCACTGACCACCAGGGGGCAGACACTCAATGCAGGAGCTGCCCCCGGGTGGTCAGTAAGTTCCCACAAGCTCACTGCTGGCAAGCGAAGCGGCAGTGGCAGTATCCTCTTCCTCCTCGACTCCACGGCATACTAAGGAACCCTTGGGGGATATCTGATTGACGGTTTAGGACTGCAAGAGTGTGCAGGCTGGGCTCAGGGGCCCTCCCCACCCCTAGTGCATGAATGTGCCCCAGGCCTCTAGTTTTTATTATAAATTTATGTCCTCTGCTAATACCATTGGAGCTCCCATGGTTTTAAGAGCTCCTTTAATCATCCAATAATGAAGAATTGAAATGAAGATAGAAGTTACGAGATATAGGTAACCATTCCAAGATCCCAGAGCTATAAGTGGCAGCACTGAGACTCTAACTCTGACTTTTCCATTCATTCACTATTCGTTCATTTTATTTACTCCTTTTATTACATTCAACAAATACTGAGCTAAGGATCAACTCAGTGTTCTCATTTACTATTAAATAGTTTATTCTTTCCTCACTTATTTGAATTTCCAGAAAAATCCTGTAATAAACTCTTATATGGACATGTATCTGCTTCTAGACATTCTAATCTGGCTCCTTAAGCAGCTTGTCTATTTGTTTCTATCCCAGTATACAGGAGATCCTTATTGTTTGCTGACATCCCTTTCTTTAGAGCATCAACCTCTCCCATCACATGTGGTCAATCATGTGCTCTGTCCCCATTTCACACATGGGGGACAGAGGTTTTACATGGGCCAATATGAGCTCTCTACATCTTTGCTCCTAAAATATAGGTCAAACATTGGCATGAGATCCAAGTCCAGCCCCACAGTTTTCAATTGAAGCAAATAAAGAAGATTGCCCTGGGAATTTGTAATGTGGGTGTTGGGAGGAAATCATGTTGGCACTGTTGGTACTTACTTTCCAGGTCACATGGAGGAAGCCCATCTGTAGAGGGAGGAGATCAGGGCCACACAGAGAGAGGAAATGAGGGAAAGGAAGAAACAAGAAATCTCAGCAATGTGGAGTTTGATTCTGTCTATATTTAGTCACACTGGTTTTTCTAGTTATGGAATCAATGAATTTCCTTCTTTTTGGATTACTCTGGTTTCAGTTTCTGCCTTAGCCAGTCAGGTTTAAGTGCTTCATAAATGATAAGTGAGCCATAATAACTTGAGGCAATAATAACATCTGGGAGAAAGCACCACCTCTTTTAATATTATCCCCCTAAAAATTTTTTCATCTAAATTTCCTTGTCTATAAAGTGGAAGTCATAATATTATCTATTTTATAGGATTATTTATAGATCAGGAAATAAATATACATAAAATCTAAAAATACTATAAAGTTGTAATGTGCCTGGCCAGTGTAGCTCAGTGGTTGAGCATTGACCTATAAACAGTTTGAATCCCTGTAAGGGCACATGCAGGGGCTGCAGGCTCCATCTTCAATAGGAGGCATATAGGAAGTGACCAACAATGATTCTCTCTCATCTACACTAATAAAAGAAAAAAATGCAAATTAACCATCACTCTACTACACCAAACCATGCCCACCATCCAATCAGGAGTGAGTATGCAAATGAACCCAGCCAAGATAGCAAATGGTCACTGAGCTGGAGCAAGCAGGAGGCTTAGGCTGCCCTGGCAATGGAGGAAGCCAAGCTTCCCGCCCGCCCTGGCTGGCCTTGGCCTCCACTCAAGGCTACAAAGTTTCAATTATAGAAGACTAGAGACCCAGTTCATGAAATTAGTGCACAGGGGTTGTGTTCCTCAGCCCAGCCTGCACCCTGAGGGATGTCTGCTATCCCTCTCACAATCCAGGACTGCTGGCTCCCAACTGCTCACCTGTCTGCCTTCCTGATTGCCCCTAACTGCTTCTTTCTGCCAGCCTGATCACCTCCTAACCACTCCTCTGCCAGTCTGATTGATGCCTTAACTGCTCCCCTGCCAGCCTGTTTGAGCCTAACTACCCTCCCCTGCAGGCCTAGTCACCCCTAGTTGCACTCTCCTGCAGGCCGAGTTGCCCCCAACTTCCCTCCTCTGCCAGCTTGATTACCCCTAACTGCCCTCCCCTGCAGGCTTAATTTCCCCCAACTGCTCTCCCTTGCAGGCCTGGTTCCTTCCAATTGCCCTCCCCTGCTAGCCATCTTGTGGCAGCCATCTGATGTCCAAATGGGGGCAGTCATCTTTGACCACATGGAGGCAGCCATCTTGTGTGTTGGAGTGACAGTCAATTTGCATATTATTCTTTATTAGATAGGATTAGATAGGATAGAGCCCTGGTGCATGGTTGGGAGCTGGCTGGTTTGCCCTGAAGAGTGTCCCTGAAGGGGTTTCCTTGGTGCATGGGGTGACCTGGGCAAGGGGCCTGTGGTGGTTTGCAGGCCGGCCACACACCTCCAGCGACCCAAGTGGTTGCCCTGGTAACTGGGATTTATTTATCTTCTATAATTGAAACTTTGTAGTCTTCAGCGGAGCCAACCCTCCTGCTCTCTCTCTTGTTGTGATTTATTTATCTTCTATTATTGAAACTTTGTAGCCTTAAGTGGATGCCAAGGCAGGCCAGGGCAGGTGGAAAGCTTGGCTTCCTCCATTGCCATGAAACCCAAGCCTCCTGCTTTCTCTGTGGTTGCAGCCATCTTGGTTGGGTTAATTTTCATACTTACTCCTGATTGGTTGGTGGGTGTGGCTTGTACATGTAGCAGTGGTATGGTCAATTTGCACATTACTCTTTTATTAGATAGGATAAATAAATCCTAGATACTTGTCTCCAGCCAGCCCTAGCCTCCACTCAAAGAGGCGCTGAAAAAAACAAAAAGAAAAAGAGCTGAAATTGGTTTGGCTCAGTGGATGGAGTATCAGCCTGCATATGGAGGGGTCCCAGGTTTGATTCTGGTCAGGGGCACATACCTTGGTTGTGGGTGCATCCCCAGGATGGGGGGGGGGGTGCAGGAGGCAGTTGATCAATGTTTCTCTCTCATCAATGTTTCTAGCTCTCTGTCTCTTTTCCTCTCTGTAAAAAAAAATCAATAAAATATATTTTTTTAAAAAAAGGAGGGGCTGGGACCTTGAGTTGCCAGGGGTTGATCAGGCCAGGATGGGACAGGAGAGGCCATTGGAGGAAAGCAGACCAGCAGAGGGGCCAGTTGGGGGTGAGCAGGCCATCAGTGGAGGTCAGTTGGAGGTGATCAGGACAGCAGGGAGGGCAGTTTTGAGTGAGCAGGCCAGCAGGGGGTTAGCATACTAGTAGGGAGGGAAGGTGGGGACAAGCAGGCCACCAGGGGGGCTGTTGGGGTGAGCAGACCAGCAGGGGGGTCAGCTGAGGGTGATTAGGCTGGCAGGGGTGCACTTGGGGGTTAGCAGGCTGGCAGGCAGAGTGGTTAAGGGCAATCAGGCAGGCAGGCAGGTGAGCAACTGGAGCCAGCAGTCCTGGATTGTGAGAGGGATGTCCAACTGCCAATTTAGGCCCGATCCCTGTAAATAAGCAGTAGGACATCCTTCTAGGGGTCCCAGATTGGAGAGGGTGAAGGCTGGGCTGAGGAACACCCCCTGATGCACTGGGCCACTAGTCTATAATAATAAAAGTATAATATGCTAATTATACCTGACAGCCAAGTGACCTTCCGTACGTCCTTCCCAATGAAGCTGCTGTGGTAGGGGCTGAGACAGAGGTGGTTAGGGGCTATCAGGCAGGCAGGTGAGTGGTTAGGGGCAATCAGACAGGTAGGTGAGTGGTTAGGGGCAATCAGACAGGCAGGCAAGTGGTTAGGGGTGATGAGGCAGACAGGCAGAGAGGTTAGGGATGATAAAACAGGCATGCAGAGTGGTTAGGGGAGATCAGGCAGGCAGGTGAGTGGTTAGGGGTGATCCAGCAGGCATGCTGGCGAGCAGTTAGGAGCCAGTGGTTCCAGATTGTGAGAGGGTGCAGGCCAAGCTGAATTTCATGTACCAGGCCTCTAGTCATTAATATTTCTCTCTCTCCCTCTTCCTTCCTTTCTGAAATCAATAAAAATATATTTTTAAAAAGATGTAATATATTAATTTAGCCAATGGCATATTTATTTTTGTTAACTTTGTAAATAAATTACTTTCACATCTTTATCTGTGTTACAGTTTCCTAATAAGTTCATTATGGGTCATAAATGTATTTTATAATTAGATTTCTGTAAGGCCAACCTTATTAAGAAGTATTAGAAAAAGGTTTAACTTGTATTATCTCTTTTTATTCATGTAAAACTCACCATAGAAGAAAAATAATTGCTTTAGCACTTTTTCACATAAGCTGCCCCTTTCAAGAATTATCAATGCAGAAATGTCTCAGCTAAATAGCAATTTCAAATGTCAAAGCAAACTAGATGATAAAAAAAAGTGTCAGTTTACTGCAAGGTTTCTAAGGGCTTAATGTGCACAAAGATTGCCTTCAGCCTTAGGCATTTTTGCTCAGTGGATAGAAGATTGGCCTGCAGACTAAAGGGTATAGGGTTTGATTCTAGTCCAGGGCATATACTTCAGTTGCAGGCTAGATCCCTGACTCCAGGTTGTCATGTGTGTGAGAGGCAGCCAGTCAATGTGTCTCTCTTACATTGGTGTTTCTCTCTGTGTGTCTCTCCCCTTTCCTTCCACTCTCTCTAAAAATCAATGGGACAATAGTGAGTATTAACAAAAACAAACATACAGAAAAGATTTCCTTCATTCCCAAACTAGCTGTTTATAATGGTCCACAGCCCTGTGCTCTGAAAGAATGAGACCAATAATTGGAAATGAGTATTATATTTCAATTTTCCACATCTTGGAGAATAATTAATGTGTATGGGAAGGATTTCTCTATGATGATTGAAACATAGGTAGAAAACTCTTGAGGCTTTTGTGTCTATCATTTTATTTTAATGCCACTAAAAAAACTGGTTCTGGTTTATTCTCTTTTTTAAAAAAAGTTTTGCTTGAGTTATATACAACATCTTGTTGAAGAATATCATGATATTTTAACATAACAAGAATTTCTACCTTATTTTTATAGGTAAAAAGCAGAGTAATCAATACTCTGAATATGGAATGCAATCCAAAAGCATCTTTATTTATGTCTCCTAATCCTATGTAATAAAAGGCTAATATGCAAATTGATCAAATGGCAGAACAACCAGTTGTTATGATGCACAATGACCACCAGGAGGCAGACAATCAATGCAAGAGCTGCCCCCTGGTAGTCAGTATGCTTCCACAGGTAGAACACTGCTCAGCCAGAAGCCAGGCTCATGGCTGGCAAGCACAGTGGCCCTGGCAGGAATCTCTCCTGCTTCCAGGGCAGTGCTAAGGATGTCCAACTGATGGCTTAGGCCTCCTAAAGGTTCCTAGATTGCAAGAGGGTGCAGAAAAGGCTGAGGAACCCCCCTGAGTGCACACATCTCATGCACCAAGTTTCTAGTATCCCTATAAAATGTATTCCATCCTCCTGGGGGAAGACAAATGGAAATTGTTGGATCCACATGTCAACTAAACATAAGAAGTACAAAAGAGTCCCCAGCCTCAAGCCTTGCTGCTGCCTTTGTATGTGTGGTATTCTTTGCATGGTTTTGATTTGTTTATGTGCTTGCTTGTTTACCTTAAATACAAAATTATATATTCTTATATATAGTCCCTTTTAAGCCTTGAAATCATTTCCAGGAGAGAAAATAAAGTTTATCTTGTCATATTTGATGGAGGGAAACAAAACAGTTTTCATCTCTTCTGTGGCTGGTCATTAAGGAGGTGTAATTTGTCAATATCTGTGACTGGCCTGCTATATTCAGATTGAACAAATCTTTTTTTTTTTTAACAACTATTATGTGTCTAGCACCATGTTCTCACTTATTTATCTCAATTGTGACAATAACTTTACCAGATGAGTATTTTTATCATAATTTTAAGGAAGTTGAGGTTTAGTTTCTCCAAAGAACCAGCACTGAGAGATTAACTATTTGTTCAAAGTCACACAACTAAAAATAGTCTGGATTTCAACTCAGGTCTTTCAAATCTATGGTGTTTGCTGTCTGAACTCTCTTCCTTCTAACCCTTAAAATTTTGAATAGTTGAAAGGATCAATATTGATATATATAATGCATCCCAAAGACATTGGCTGAGTAAAAAAATCCAGACCAAAAAAAGTACATACGGTATGAATCATGTATATGAAATTCAAACATAGGCAAAACTGCTCTATGTGGACGGAGAGCAGACAGTGATTGACTGTGGGAAGGTTTGTTGGACAATAGAGGAAACAGACTACGAGGAAAACGAGAGAATTTTCCATAGGGCATGGAAATACTCTACGTTCTGTGACATGGATATACTTAAAGGAATTGTCAAAACTCACTGCTGGGCATGTAAAATCTGTGGGTTTCATCATGTTATCATAATTCAACTTTTTTTTTAAAAAAAAAAAAAAGAGCATCATGTTTAAATAACTTAACATGGAGTTTCAGGTAACTTTACTTGCCCAGTAATCTTCAAATTTAAAATACAATTCCTACTTTAGAGTAGAAAACACAAAATAATACATTCAATGTCAATAATCTCTTTGGATACAATCTTGGCCATAGAAATCATTTTAGTCAGTGAAGAGATTCAAGAAAAATGTGACGTACAAGGCACCATCTCCAAAGACTCAGTTTTACCTAGAATCTGTGTTCAAGCAATAATTATGATATTCATGATAATGAGCCTTTATTGAACACTTTCTAAGCAGCACACATTGAGTTAAATGCTTCACTACCTTTTCCCATGTCATCCACACAATTCAGTGACCTGGATGCCCCTGCAGTCACCACCTCTGGCCAAGAAGCTCTCCAGACTTAGAGAAGCAAGAGGGTCTCCAGGTAGCCAGTAGCCAAGAGCCAGAGAAATGAGGCCAGGAGAAGCTGGCTCTTAGTTCATACCCTGCATACTATTTAATATTGCTTTGTAAGACAGAAATTAATAAAAAAAATGGAAGGAAAAAAACAACAGTGTTTAATGGCTAATATTAACTTGTTTCTTTCTACTCATACTTTCTAGGTATATTTTGTACTGGGGATGGATTTCTTTCTAAGTAATAAAATGCATTCTAAAATGATAGTTAACAAACTTTAAGTTGGGAAATGAACCCCAAAACATTTTGAAAGTTTAAAAAAATCTGTTTTAGATTATACAAACACTTTATTTTAGTGCTGTAGACTAAAAATTGCATTTGAGCCTCAGAAAGCCCATTATATGCAGAAATTTGTTATTTTCTGGCTGGAAGGAAAATATATAACAACATTCCTATTTTGTAAAATTAGAGTTGAAAGATTAAGCCATAGGCTATATGACCAAACCTGTTTGACCTTTTCCCCTTAGGTCTGATGTTCTGTGTCTAAAGCTGTATTGAATCTTATTAACAGGTGTCATGATAACATATCATATTCCCGAAGGATAAAACTGATAATTTTTCAATAGAATTCCTTTAGTTTATAATAATGGCTGAAGATTAGATACACTGAAGCTACTCCAAACAATTTTCATGGTCAGAATTTAGGCAAGGGAGAAAGGCAGTTAAGAATGTGTAGCAGCAGAAACCAAGATGGCAGTATAGGTAAACACCTGAACTGGTGCTTGCATAATTTCAAAACTACAACTAAAAGACAGAAAGGACATTATCCAGAACCACCAGAAAGCTGGCTGAGTGGATATTCTACAACTAGAAGGAAAGAGAGGGGCTCACGGAGACTCAGAGGAGCTGCAAAAGGCTGAGGTAGGGAGACATAAGTGCAGAGAGGACTGACTGCTGAATGCATGGCTGACTTTCTCAAGGAGTAGGGGGAAGAAGCTCCCAACTGAGCTGAACTTCAGTTCTGGGCAAAACCCTGGGGACCCAGATGCCTGAGACCGAACATTGTTTCACTAATAGAAAGATGTGGACAGGAAGCACGGAAGGCTAGTCAACAAACTTAATTGCTCTAACTACTCATTGTTTAGTTGAGACATTGTTAGGTGAAGTGGCCTCCACCTCTGCTTGTCTTTGGTATTTTTGCTATTGAAATTTGATGCCTAAAGTCTATTTGAAAGGTATGTCCCAAAGCTTCAATAAAAGGGATAGCAAGGCCAGAGCAAGAGTCGTCTCACTGGGGGAAGACTCCTGCCTTGCCCCCAATATTCCCAAATTAATACTTTTCTAGTCTCTTTTTATTTGCATGCGGCCTCCTCCAGAGCCCAAACCTTGAATGGGATCCCTGAAACATGCGGGATGTGAAAGGAGTTTCCACACCCAGACACAGGTAACTGGGAAGGCTGAGCCACTGGCCCTATAGGATACCTAGCACACAAAGCTACTCTGCCAACTCAGGAAAGCATAAAAAATGTGGAGACAAAGAAACAGACCACAAATGAAAGAAATAAAGGAAAGCAAATATAGAGTTCAAAACCATAATTATAAGGTTTTTCAAGAATTTCCTAGAGGAGACAGGGGGAAATGGCAGTGGAATAGATGAACGTGTCTGGAGCCTTATCATTGGGCAGATGGAGAAGTCACATTGAGAGTGTTTGTTGGCAAGTTAAGAGTCAGTTATCCTCCAGGAGAAGGTGGGGGATTGTCAGAAGGGGCTCCCCTGACCAGGTAGCCCCACTGCCATGGGGTTTTTGTCTGCCTGAGCAACCAGCGTGAAAGCAGAGTCCGTGCCATCTTGCAGAGAGAAGTGGATATCTACAGAGGTCTGAAAAGATACAGCTATATCACCCACGGAACAGCCGGGGGACCCAGAACACCGCTCTCCAATCTGCGCAAACAAACGGACTCAGAGGAGGTCCACACGCCACACAGAAAGGTCAGATTTCGCCTGGGATAAGGAGGGAGAACTACATAACCAGACACCTGGAGAAGAAAGATCATGGGCAGATGAAGAAACAGCCCACATATGACAGAAAAGTGGGTATCACCAGAAAAGGAAGTAAACGAAATAGAAGAAGAAATAAACCTGCCAGAGAAAGAGTTCAGAAAAATGGTCATAGGGTGGCTGAAAAGAATGGAAGACAAAATTGACAATGAGAGTAAGAACCAAGAGGAAATGAAGAAGAAGCAAGAAGAAATGCAGAATAATCACGATGAAATGAAAAATGACATCACTGCTATAAAGAACTCAAGAGAAAGCATCAAAAGTAGACTAGAAGAAGCAGAGGACCGCATCAGTGAGCTAGAAGACAAGGGAGGAAAAAATACCCAAATACAGCAGCTTCTAGAAAAAAAATTAAAAAGCAAGAGGAGAGCTTAAGTAAACTTTGGGATAACATGAAACAAAACAACATCCACATAACTGGTGTTCCAGAAAGAGTGGAAACTGAGCAAGGAATAGAAAACCTGTTTGAAGAAATAATGACAGAAAACGTCCCAATATAAAAAAGAAAAAACTCACACAAATCCAAGAAGCTCACAGATTCCCAAGCAAAATGAACCCCAAAAAACCAACATCAAGGAACATTATAATTAAATTGGCAAACACCAACAACAAAGTAAGAATCTTAAAAGCAGCCAGAGAGAAACAGAAAGTTACCTACAAAGGAACCCCCATAAGACTAGCAACTGATTTCTCAAATAAACTCATCAGGCCAGAAGGAAATGGGATGAAATATATACAAAGTCATGCAAAAGAAGGGTCTGAATCAAAGAATACTGTACCCAGCAAGGCTTTCAATCATAATTGAAGGTGAAATCAGGGACTTCACAGACAAAAAAAGACTAAGGGAATAAATTACCACCAAACCAGCAATGCAAGAATTATTAAAGGGCCTGCTGTAAAAAAAGAAATAGGAAGCAAAGAAGGTACTCGGGGGTAAGACTAAAAATGGGGACAGATAAGTACCTATCAATAATAACTTTAAATGTAAATGGATTAAATGCTCCAATCAAAAGACATAGGGTAACCAATCGGATAAGAAAACATGATCCATATATTTGCTGTCTACAAGAAACCCACCTCAGAAAAAGAGATGAACAAAGATTGAGGGTGAAGGAATGGAAGAAGGTATTTCAGGCAAATGAAAATGAAAGAAGATCTGGGGTTGCAATGCTTATATCTGAGAAATTAGATCTCAAAGTGAAGGACGTAACAAGAGATAAAGAAGGCCACTTCATAATACTAAAGGAAACAATCCAATAAGAAGAAATAACTCTAGTAAACATATACGCACCCAATATAGAAGCACCCAAATACATAAAAAAATTCCTGGAGAATATTAAGGGAGAGATTGACAGCAATACAATCATAGTAGGAGACTTTAATACCCCACTATCACCACTGGACAAATCCTCTAAACAAAACATCAGCAAGGAAACATCAATCCTAAATGACTCACTAGACAAGATGGAATTAATTGACATCTTCAGAACATTTCACCCCAAAGCCACAGAATATACATTCTTCTCCAGTGCACAGGAGTCATTTTCAAAGATAGACCATATGTTGGGTCATAGGAAAAGTCTCTTCAAATTCAAGAAGATAGAAATTATATCAAGCATTTTCTCAGATCACAGTGGCATAAAACTGGAAATCAACTACAATAAAAACAATATAAAGAAATCAAACACAGGGAGACTAAGCAGCATGTTATCAAACAATGACTGGGTAACCAGAGAGATCAAGGAAGAAATAAAAAACATCATGGCAACAAATGAAAATGACAACACAACAATACAAAATTTATGGGACACTGTGAAAACAGTCTTGAGAGGGAAGTTCATAGCTCTACAAGCTTACTGCAAAGAACAGGAAACAATGATAATAAATTTCCTAACCCTAAAACTCAAAGAGCTAGAAAGAGAGCAACAAGAAAAGCCTTATGTATGCAGAAGTAAGGAAATGCAGTGGTACCTCGAGATACGAGTGCCCTAACATACAAGATTTTTGAGATACAAGCTGTCGAGTGAGGGATAATCACAAGGATTGGCCGGCTGCACACGACCCACCAGTTTACCGAGACTCGAGCCTCTCATAGTTTCCCACGCCTCAGTCAGTGTACTTGTTTACCTCGTTGTCGAAGCATCTTTTGTGCAGTTACATACTTGATCACATTTCTTTTTATAACCATGGGTCCAAAGAAAGCGAGTGCAAAGGTCAAGACTCAGAAGAGGATGATGTCTATTGAATTAAAGTGTGAAATCATAGAAAAATATGAGCAAGGTGTGTGAGTTACTGACATGGCGAGGCAATACGGGCATAGTACTTCAACGATATGCACTGTGCTTAAACAGAGGGAGTCGATAAAGGGTATAATGCCAGCTAAGGGCATTACAATAATTTCTAAGCTCCGTAGCTCTCTCCATGAAAAGATGGAGAATCTACTGATGGTGTGGGTGATGGAGAAGCAGCTTAAAGGAGATGCATTAACACAGGGCATCATATGCGAGAAGGTGCAAGCAATTTATGGTGATTTGCTGGAGCAGACCCCGAGCACTTCCTCGGACAAAGCATTGAAAGACTCATTTAAAGCCAGTAGAGGCTGGTTTGATAACTTCAGGAAAAGGTCCGGCATTCACTCTATCATCAGGCATGGTGAGGCAGCAAGTTCAGATGTGAAGGCAGCTGAGGATTACCTCAAAACTTTTTCCGAACTGATAGAAGCCAAAGAATATATCCCCCAGCAAGTCTTCAACTGTGACAAGACAGGGCTTTTCTGGAAGAAGATGCTGAATAGGACTTATATAGCAGCAGAGGAGAAGGCGATGCCAGGCCACAAAC
>PVJN01020187.1:0-35669 GCA_004026805.1 Lasiurus borealis | reverse complement strand
TCTACCTTTACCTCCCCCCCATTGACCTCATCTATAGATGTATGATTTTTGTCCAGTCTCTCCCTGTACCCCCCTCACTCCTTTCCCCCTGAGAATTATCAGTCTACTCCCTGTCTGTGCTCCTGATTCTATTATATCCACCAGTTTATTCTGTTCATCAGATTTTTAATTCACTTGATTTTTAGATTCACTTGTTGATAGATATGTTTTTGTTGTTCATAATTTTTTATCTTTTACCTTTTTCTTCTTCATCTTCTGAAAGAGTATCTTTCAGTATTTCATATAATACTGGTTTGGTGTTGATGAACTCCTTTAGCTTTTTTTTTTTTATCTGTGAAGCTCTTTATCTGCCCTTCAATTCTGAATGATAGCTTTGTAGGGTAGAGTAATCTTGTTATAGGTTCTTACTATTCATCACGTTGAATATTTCTTGCCACTCCCATCTTGCCTGCATAGTTTCTGTTGAGAAACCAGCTGACAGTCATATGGATGCTCCTTTGTAGGTAATTAACTGTTTTTCTCTTGCTGCTTTTAATATTCTCTGTCTTTTGCTCTTGGTATTTTAATTATGATGTGTCTTGGTGTAGTCCTCTTTGGATTCCTTTTATTTGGGGTTCTGTGTGCTTGTAAGTCTATTTCTTTCACCAGAGGTAGGGAGTTTTCAGTCATTATTTCTTTAAGTAGGTTTTCAGTATCTTGCTCTTTCTCTTCTGGCACCCCCACAATTCTGATGTTGGTACACTTGAAGCTGTCCCAGAGGCTCCTTTCATTACCTTCACATTTTTGGATTCTTTTTTCTCCTTGCTTTTCCAATTGAGTGTTTTCTGATTCTTTATATTTCAAATTTTTGACTTGATTCTTGCCTTCCTCTAGTCTGCTGTTAGGTCTCTGTATAATATTTTTTATTTCAGTCAGTATATGTTTAATTTCTAGTTGGTCCTTTTTCATCTCTAGTTGGTCCTTTTTCATCTCCTCTTGGGTCTTGCTAAATTTATCCATCTTTTCTAGGAGATTCTTGAAAAACCTTATAACCATTGTTTTGAATTCTATATCCAGTCATTTGTTTTCCTGCATTTCTTTTGTTTGTGATCTCTTCCTTTGTCTCTGCACTTTCACTATGCCGGGAGAACTTCTGTGTTGGATTCAGCCTTATGATACAAGACTTGCAAAACTGCAAAAGCCTTTCTGTTGAACTTGGGAGGGGTGGAGTCTCAGGGCTTAAGGGACCACCTTGCCTTCCAGTCAGCCCTGCCCTACTCGGCCCCTGGGTCTCACGTGTCTCTGAGTAATCACTGAAGCGGTCTGTGTGTGCATGTGCAGTGCTAGACTGCTGCCTTTCTGGCTCTCCTGCACTTTGGGACCATATGAGTCTGGGTCCCCAGGATTTCACCCGAAACTGGGGTTTAGTGGAGTTAGAAGTGGCACAGTCTGTAGGTTCTGTCTCCTGCCCACTCGT
Source organism: Lasiurus borealis (assembly GCA_004026805.1). Classification (NCBI taxonomy): domain Eukaryota; kingdom Metazoa; phylum Chordata; class Mammalia; order Chiroptera; family Vespertilionidae; genus Lasiurus; species Lasiurus borealis. The sequence continues at coordinate 34,213 of PVJN01020187.1, read as the reverse complement.
GAAAGCTAGTAGCACAATCAGCAGTTGGTCTTCTGCGTGCAGTGCTGTGTGTGCCACCAGACTTCTGCTCTTTCGCGGCTCCCCTGTATTTCCATGCACTTCTCCCTTTTCACAGTCCAAACTCCCCCTGTATGAGTTTCGACTGGACCTGGGATTCAGTGCCATAGGATAAGGGGTTCAGTGCAGTTGGGAGTCTCCATCTCCCTCCCGCCAGAGAAAGCCAGCCAGGTTCTCCGGCACTCGCTCTCTCCACGTGCTCACACTGTAAGCATCCTCCTGTGGTCTTTCTAGTGCCAGTTACTTTGCATTCCTGTTCGTGATTTAATTGTTTAAAATGGTCCTGACGACACGGCTAAAGTGCAGTCTGATGTTCCTAAGGGCAAGAAGACTGTGATATGCTACATGTATTAGCTGACCTTCTTTGTCCTTGAGTTCAATGGCAGTGACCAACAATATATCTTAAGTAAGGTATCTTTAAACAGAAACACCCATAATACAACTAAAATCTTGTGACCAGAGGCTCAGAGGAATCTAATTCCATATTTTCTTAAAAGGAGTAGGTGAGTATTCACCAATTCAGTGTTTGTTGCAACTTTATAGAACATAATTATGGTGTATACTGAGAATTAGCTGTACTTCCTACTGGTGCTGTTCTTTGGTGATCTTCAGTACAACAAAATTTAGGAGCTTAATATGCAAGGGGATAAAGGTAGAAACACAGACAAATGCTATTGATAATAGAGATGGCAGTACTCATGTCAACAACAGCAGTTCCCCGTTGTCCTCGCCACAGTAGGCAGTGCCTTATTAACCCAAGGATGAGAATTAGTTTTGTTTTTGTTTTTAATGGATAAGAAGCTTTAAGCATCAGAGCCAAGATGTCTAACATCACAAAGATGAAAATAATTCCAAGGAGGAGAATTAGGAAGAGAGGGAGTGATGGAAAGAGGAAGGCCAAAGGAGGGAGAGAGGAAGGAAGGGAGAGAAGTGGGGAGAGAGAGAAGAGGGAGCGGGAGAGAAGGGGGAGCGGAAGAAAAGGAGGAGAGGAAGGGAAGGGGAGAGAAAGAGACTGAGTTATAAGGATGAGACACAGAGAAAAACACAGGACAACCTTGGAACATTCCACAATTATAATACCTGGCCTCCTAGCTCCCATTCTAAGCCCGACTTATACAACAGCTTTTCTCTCTCTCCTTCTCTCATAAGCCCCAAGGGCCCTTCCTTTGCTGGAACTTGTGTTCTGAGCCCATTTCTTCTGCGGCTCACTTCTCCCACCTCCGTGACTTTCTAAATAAACTTTTTCTTATAATCTGGGTCTTGGTTCTGAATTCTTCTCTCACCCAGAACTCAAGAACGGAGTTTTCTGAACCAAGACTAACACCTGGTGCCCTTTTCCTGCTGCTAATAAAAGGGCTCCACTTATTCCAAATCTGAGACGTTCCAAGTTTATATTTGTCTAGACGATGTGAGGCCCTTTTGCGAGTGCTGCCATCAGTATTTTTGCATGGGAATTGCTCTTATGAAATAGGCTTTGCCAATTATTTAAGCATTTTAAAAAAAGCGAAGACAGTTGTTTTACTTTTAAAATTTCATTTCCTATTTTAATAAGAAAATGTATTTCACGGCAAGCACCATGATTCAAATGCCTGGACATCTCTATTTACCACACTTTTGTGTTGGTTGGTTATATGGATCTTCATCAGCAAAAGTGTTTCCGAGTGGCTGGTGGCTCTGCTCTGCCTGTTCCCAAAGCCAGGGACGTCTGAAGTCGAACCCAGGATGAGCTCTGGGTGCAGAAGCACAGAAAGGCACGAGGGTGGGACCCTTTGGGCACATCAGGTTGGGGAGGGCCACGGGCCACAGCCACGGTGCCATGCAGGTGCTGCTGTGCCTCAGTCTCTCACCTGCTACGCCCTTGGGGAAGCTTGCTGCTGCTTTTTGGAAGGAAGAGGGCTGAGGCAGTCCCCATACACATTGGAAAAGGGGTCTGCTCCTGGGTTCAATTCTGGTCCAGGGCACATACCTCAGTTGCAGGCTCTATCTCTGGGTCCTGGTCGAGGCTTGTGTGGGAGGTAACCAATCAATGTGTCGCTCTCACATGGATGTTTCTCTCTGTCTCTCCCCCTTCCACTCCCTCTAAAAAAATCCATGGAAAAGTATTCTTGAGTGAGGATTAACATAAAAACAAAAGCAAACAAGAGAAAACCTGAAAGGGCTGTGGCTATACAATGGAAGTCAGCAAGAGTCAAAGAAACTTACCTATCAGACTCTAACTAATAAATCAGGGTTCACCACACAGATGCTCTATGAATCTCAGAAGATAGCTAAGACTTCACCTAATTCCATAAAACCATGTCACAAAAGGAACAAAAAGATAGTCTATATGTCCTTTCTCAATACATTCATTTGTTCTATCTGTGCTTAGCGGCATGAAAATGTACACCTACCAAACCTTCAAAGAAAAAGAAAATAGATCACAATGCTCAGGACCTACTAGTTTGCAATACTGAACTATCCTCAGAAAATAAACTAGAGACAACATAAGTAAGCATTAAGCCAGCAAAATATAATAGTGGCTTGTTTGACATAAAAATAAAAACTAAGTGATCAGTAACACAAGAAGCAATGACACCATTCTGTGTGTTTTGTTTTAAAGCAATGGACTGCGTAAGCTATCCTGAAACTCCAATGCAAGACTGCAAACGCTTACACACTATTTACAGATAACTAAAAGGTGAAATTAAAATTACAGCAATAAAACAGCTAACATAAGAATTGTTTAAGAAAAGAGAACTGTTGTGAATATATAAAGAACGTTACCTATTTTCAGACTCTAAAAAGCTTCCTCAGTCAAGCTTACAAAAACCTGTTTTATATTTACTTAAAATGGAGTTCCCTTGCCAAGTTTGATTTAACAAAAAATTGAGACTCATCAATATGAATATAATTTTTCATACTGAAATTTAGATTTATTTTAAGGAAATGGAACAATATTTGCCTTACAGTTTATAAGTCCATAGTTCCATCTGGTCCTTATTTATCTAAATTTTACTCAGCTTGCATAATATTTTTGCTTACAGTCATATTCTTTAAGATCAGAAATGTCCAAATCTGGAAATTCAGAGGTATTATTCGTTAACATTCTTTCAGTGTGATTCATAGACTTTTTGCAAACTTCACTTTGATTTTAAAATAAAACTAAGGTAATAAGATGTTTTGTGTAAAAATATATGACTTAAGCAATAACGATAAAAGGAGCCTGGCTTTGGGAGATTACAAGCCAAAGCAAACCACACTCCTTATGAAATAGACTGTGCAAAGTTCATTTGAAGGGGAATAGCAAAATAAAACACTTAATCAAATGTAAAATAGCTTTCTATTCTGCTTACTTTAAAAAACTATCTAGTGGTTTCAATTGCTGTAGTCCTTCATTTACATGGTGGAGAGCATTTACAATAGTGAAGGGTTAAATGAGAACCTGACATATGGGTATAGCTAAAAGACAGACACTGTATTCTTCACTTTAATTTCTAGGTGGATGAACTTTGACGTATAGTATCAAAATGGGAGAGTCCATCTATCGTGATGCCTCCTGCTAATGTACCTGCCCTACAGAACTTCTATTTAATAATAATGAGTTACAATAGTACTAAATCAGGTAATGAAAAATATACAGTTTTGAAACTTGGAGAGAAATGACAATATGTTGCATCTGACATCCCAGGCCTTTTTGATATTAAGAATATAAAAATGTTAAAATCTATCCTGGGAATCCATTGGCCTAACTTATAAAGGGATGGTACCAAGACTTTAAAAAGAATACAAGTATCCTAATGTACAGTAATTGTTTTCCTCTTGCAAAGAGACAAGCTTATTTCCAGACCCATAAGAACAATAAAAGTATAGCAACTAGGGCTTATCTAATATATATATAATTGATTTAGAGATGAAGGGAGAGGGAAAGGTAAATACATTACATCAATGATGAGAGAGAATCATTGATTAGCTGCCTTCTGCAGGGCCCCTACTGGGGATAAAGCCCACAACCCGGGCATGTTCCCTTGATGGGAATCCAACCTAGGACCCTTCAGTCTGCCAGCCAATGCTCTATCCACTGAGCCAAACCAACTTATATTTTTAAGCCCATCTTTCTAAAAGTAATAATAATTACTAGCATCCATAACAAAACAAAACAAAAACAATGATTATGCCTTATTCTCTAGTAAAACACACACACACACACACACACACACACACACAAAACAAGGCTTTGCAGTTTAAAGAAATTTGTGAGATGGGAATAAAAGAGAGAATGAATTTTCTTATACTATCATTTTGAAAAAAGTTATAAATGTAAATGTTCCTTCTGATTAAAAAACAAAATCTAACAATAATAATATTCTTGGAGAGTGGTTGCCAGCCTTTGTCAAAATATTTCTCAAGATGGGGCACTCAGTCCCAAGCACTTTTGGTCAGCTAACCTTCAGAAAGTCCTTTCTTACAGTCATGTGAGATTTGTTTTTCAATGAGCTCCCTTGGGAGCCCCTGAAATGATCAAGGTAGCCTTGGTGTGCATTGTCACTTTGGTCTTCCTTCTTCCAGTCTGTCCTATTCCTTCTTAAATGCTGTGATGTCAACAATGTTCTTGTTAACCACAGAATCATGCCCAGAAATGAGTATGTACTCTAGTTACAGTTAAAATTGATCAGAGAAGCACTCTATACAGATCTAATAGCATATGCAAAAGCCTGGCATCAAGTGGGAGCAAGATCCATAAAAGGAACTGAGTAAGGCTAACACAGCTGGAGGTCAGAGTAGTGCAATGAGGCTGGACAGAGAGTCATGTTTTTAAGTGTGTCAGGCTCTATGTGGGGTACTAAAGATGCAAAATAAAACAAAACAAGCCTGATCTCAAGGCTCAGGGTCTGGTGAGGGAGATGGATAACTCCCTTTTACAGAAGACTGATGACACATAGTACAGTGCTAGAAAAGGGACACAAATAAAGTGGTTTTGGAATCAGACTGAGTAACCCCCAACTGGACCAAATGCTAGTATTATAGCATCAGAGAAATGACCTAACTAAGTTTGTGCCTCAGTTTCCTCATCTGTAAAATGGGAACATTGCTTTCCCATAGGGATAAACCTTTCTTATTGGGTTGCTGTGATAATAAAAGGCTGTGAGAATTATTAATAAATAGTTCCTGAATCACTTTATAAAACTTTTATGATAAAAAATCCAAATATCTTATTATCAGAAACAAAGTCTTATTTCTCACAGTATAAGAAACATACCAAGGACACACAGATGAAGAGAGTTAAGAATCTACTTTAATATGGCTGTTTAACAACAACAACAACAACAACAACAACAACTAATAACTGTATAGACAAGCGCTGGGAAAAGTCCTTTATATTCTTTTTTCTTTATATTATTTATTTAAATTAATAAACATACCAACTTTAAGAGGTATATTTTGTCACCATCACCATTTTATGAAGGAAGAAGCAGACTTAGAAGAGTTAAATTGCTTGTCCAAGGGCCCCTAGTTAAAGATCTGGGGTTCTGAGGCCACAGGGCCAGCATCATTACTCTGCTGTGCTGCCTGAGAGGGTTGATAGAACAAATTGTCTACAGTTTGGGACCTTTGGAAATGGTACCCAGAGAAAGGAAATGGACAGAGTGAGGATCCCGAAGAAACTTCCTTCATTCTTTCTCCACTTCACTGTTCAGTCCCAAGAACAGTTCAAGTCTGCTAAAACTCTAAGATAAAAGATTAATTTTTGAAGTTTTTTTTCTCTTCTCTAGAATTCCCAAGGCAGAGGACAATGGAGAAAAACACACCTGCTAATCAGCAAGCAAACGTGTCTGAGAAGAGGACATTGAAGGCTTTAGGGAGAGGTTTGAGGAATATGGTGCAATCATTGTAAGAGGTAAGAGTCCTTGGTCTTAGGGAGAATATGCTAAGTCTTCTGATCTGCAAGATTTCATGCAAAATACCATTCCAAGACCAAAGACAAGGAGGGAGGGAAGACAGGGTGAAAGGATGGGTGGAAGAAAATAAAAAATATGAATTAATATACTATATTTTTATGCAATATGTCGATCTGGTTTCCTGGCTGTGTCTTCTCCTCAAACTCTCAAGTTGAAATCCCATGTGATAGATGGTATTAGGAGGAAGGGCTTTTGGAAGGGGATTAGGTCACGAGGCAAAGCCCTCATGAGGGGGATTGGTGCCTTAAAAAAGAGGCCCCACAGAGCTCCCTTGATCCTTACACCAGAAGAGGATGTGAGAAGCCTGTAACCCAGAGCCCTTCAATCAACCGTGCTGGCACCCTGATCTTGGACGTCAGCCTCCAGATCTGTGAGAAATAAGTTTCTGTTGTTTATAAGCCACCCAGTCTGTGGTATTTTGTTATAGCCGCCCAAATGGACTAAGACACTGGCTTACGAGACACACATAAAAACTAGCCTACATTAATTAAATCTATAAAGTGCGTACTAAGCTCTACTTTTTTTTTCTACTTGCCAGAGGAAGTCCCTGTTTTAATAGTCCCTATTATGATTTTTCATTGGTTGATTCCCTATATTACACCATAAACATTAAAGCAGCAGAATCAACTTGAATGAATGTGCGAGCTCTTTGAAGAGAGGGTTTTTCACTCAATTTTGTATTCTTTGCACTGAGCACAGGGCAGCCTTTGAACAAACATGTGCAACCTATCACAGAAGAGCCATATCCCCCAAAAGCAGACCTGGGAGCACATCAGAAGATTAAAACAACAGAGGCAGAGTTTGTCGTGGAGGATTGGGTCCAGGTGTGCTCATAAACTCTCCCGGAGGCTCACTCTCATCATTATCTTGGTATTTTAAAAGGTCTATTTAGATGACCTTCTGCAGATACATGGGGATGCTAAATGAGATCTCCTTCTGTGATCTCGGAAGCCATCTGTCTCGGCTCCAGAGACACTATTTATAGCAGATAGGACTGATGTGGTGTCAAGATCAAGTCCCAGAGGCTTAATTTTACTCAAGACAGCAAAAATATCTGTTGGACAAACAACAAAGAGGGAACAGAAGCCCTAATTGGGAAGGTTGGAGCAGATGCTTGAGAAGGATCACAGGTATGCAAGGATGTGCCACACAATCAACCGCCCAAGGGCAAGTGCAAAGGCACTTTTGAGAGTGAGTGTCAACACTGCCCACAGTTTCCTTTCCAACCGTCTCATGTTGCTCTGCTAACTTCCTCCTGGCTGGATGCCCTCCCAGGATCTGACTGGATCATGTGACCTGGAGTGTTGATTAAGCTGCATGTTCCATGCCAAAATTTGGAGGGGAAAAAAGAAAGATCTTCCTTGTGATAAACAATGGTTTTATTTGTTAGGGCACCTTCTGCCTCATGCTGTTCAGCCTCACCAAAATGACATGCGTAATTTTACAGTGAGTCTAACTTACAGATTTGAAGTAAAAGCTGTGCCCCATTTCTCATTTTTAAGTGGTGCTTATCCTCCCAAGGACAATGGGATTTACAGTCTCAAAAGGCAGGGCTATACTGTGTATTTAGACCTCAAGACGCTCTGAAGGAAATTTTTGGCGGCCTCATGATGGCAAGAGAAGTGGAGCATTTAACGAACCACCTCACACCCAGGATGCAGAAGGGGAAGGGCAGCAGCAGAAGCCTGCAGCCTGGCAGCCATAGCACAAGCGTATGCAATATTAAAGACCCACGGACAGCGTGGGCACAATCTTATTTAGGTTTTCTAACCAGCCCACACCAGGCAAAGTAGTATTAATAACAACAAAAGCAAAAAATATATACACTGAGTGGCCAGATTATTATGACCTCCTGACGTTTGTAGGCCAATTAGCCGTACACTGCATCGCATGGGATATGGAAGCCGAAGGCCTGTTTGAACACCTTTGCTGTCTGCAGTTACCAAGATAAAACGTCTCCAGTTCGCACAGGAACACAAGGATTGGATAGAGCATTGGAAAAAAGTCATGTGGTTCAATGGATCACATTTACAGTTGCATCATGCAGATGGGAGAGTGAGAATTTCACGGAAACAGTGTGAAAGCATGCACCCCACATGCATGAATACAACCCTTCAAGCGGATGGGGGCAGTGTTATGGTTTGGGTCATATTTTTCTGGCATGATTTGGGCTCTTTAATTCATGTGGAAGAACATCTGAATATTACAAAATACCTAAGTATATTGTTGCTGATCAAGTTCATCCTATCAGGTTGATGGCATATCCCAATGGAGATGGCTTCTTCCAACAAGACAATACATCAGGCCACAGTGCTCGTATTGTGCAGGAGTGGTTTCAAGTACGTGAGGGAGACTTTACCTTGCTTAGGTGGCCCCCACAATCACCAGATCTCAATCCAATTAAGCATTTGTGGGACGAAGTTAAAAGAGCTATCAGGCAGCTGGTTCCACAACCATCAAATCTCACAGAACTAGACAGTGCTATTCATCAGACATGGTGTCAGATTCCTCGCATCACCTTTTAACATCGTGTGGAGTCAGTACAAAGAAGAATCACTGCAGTAGTGAAGGCAAAAAATGGTCCAACGCAGTACCGATGGGGTGATCATAATAATCTGGCCACTCAGTGTATATCAGCTAACAAACTCATTCAGCTAGGCCAGACATGCCCACTCAAGTCTTCTGATTTCTGATGGGAAATCTAGTTCTGCCTTATTTTAAGCAGTATAAAGAAACTTATATTTGTAATAAATAAAAAGGTTCCTTTTTGCTTATGAAAGAATACATTACACTATTTTCTACATTTGATTCTTTAAAATATAGCTTTATTGATACAAATATAATGATTAAGCATTGAGAAACATCTCTTTAGGAAAATGAGAAAGCAGCCCCTGGAAGGAAGATCCAACCAGTAGTTTCTGAATACCACCCCAAGGGCCTTGGTATTATATACACATACTTTTCTACTCTTTATAAAGTCTCTGATCCTCACCACAACCCAGTGGGTGAGGATTATTAAGCATGGAAACTGAGGCTTGGAGAAGGTACATGTCAAGGGAAATTGCTTACTATGTGCTAGGCACCTGGCTAAGCACCATTTACTGGTCATCTCATTGATCCTCCTAGCCACCGTGTAAGAGATTTCAGATTTCCCATTAACAGATCATGGATCAGGAAATGAACTCTGAGAGGTTAGAGAACCTGTCCCAGCTGATAAATAGTAGAGAGGAAATTTGACTGCAAGCTCATAGAGAAATGAATAGTCAACCATCAGCTCGGAGATAAGCAGAGGAGATGTCATAGAAGCTGAAGAAGCTGGGCAAGACATCCTGTAGAAGGTAAAGAATCTTGGTGAGGGTAGTGGGGAGGGGAGAGGGCAGTAAGAGAGCAATTTGAGGGGAGGGGAGCAGGTCTGAGAGACTGGATTGCATAGGCAGGTTTGGGGAATGGGGGCTGTTCTGGTGCTATGTTGATGGTGTGTTACTTCCAGTCCATATTAGGAGCTGCTTAGAGGGTTGGCCAAAGCGTTTCTATGAATAGCTCAAAGACCAGATCCCATATAATTAGGAGGCCTTATTAAAAAATACAATGAAAAAATATAGCCTAGATCAAGTCACTTAAAGGGAAATTTACTTTCCTTTTCTCAATAACAGAAAGTGAATAGAGGTCATTCCAAGCCAAACAATGAGAAATGTAGGAAAGTTTGGCAGCCTTAAGAAGGCAAAGACCCATGAAAGGGCTGGGAGCTAAAACTGGCTGTTGAGAGCTAGTTTAAATGAGCTGTTTCTATACTTCCATCCATGCTGAAAGAGAAAGCATCGTAGTATATACAGGAAGCCACATGCAGCAGTTCCTGCCTGCACAGGCCAACGGAGATCATTTAGGAAATAAGTTATCCTCAACTCTGGAGAAAAGCTTTTAGCAAGCTTTCATCAAACAGAAAAAGATGAAATCCTATATAATAAAAGCCTCATATGCAAATAGACTGAACAGCAGAATGACCAGTCACTATGATGTGCACTGACCACTAGGGGGCAGACAGTTAACACAGAAGCTGCCCCCACCCCACAGGCCCCAGGCCAGCCAAAGCAGGTGCCAGTTCCACCTCCCACCCATCACCCCACAGATTGGTCCTGATTGCTGACCAGGTCTAGGGACCTTAACAAACAAACAACAGCCTCTGAGCACATGAGGTGCTTCACTAGCAGGATGGAACAGAACATCGGGATTCTCTAGGTCAGGCCTGATAGCAAGAGAAAGAAGGTTCATGACAAGGAAACATGGGCAAGGCATTAAGACCCAGGCTTCTGTAGCATAAACTGTGTTTGGCTTGCCTAGTGCTTTAGGAGGCTAATAGCTGTTACAGAAAAACAGAACAGGACTTTCTTGCCCCTTGATACTAATACAGAAACATTTTATTCCTGCCAAAAATGGAAAAAAATCATGTGATTAACCATATTATGGCTCTTCTATCTGTAAATCTGGCTTATACAATTTATTCCTTACTAAATAAAATAGGTAACAGAAATATCAAAATATTCATTAAAAAAAAACATTAATAAGAGTGATTGTCTCTAAGGAGAGGCCCTGGTTGGAGCTGGTGGTGGGGTAGAGGACAAGGCTAGGGCAAAAGTTCAGGATGATATTTATTTTTTACTTCATATCCTTTTATGTCAATTTAACTTTGTGAATACATTACTTATTCAAATATACATGCATTGATTAATCACATTTTGAGGAAATAAAAACCCATGACATTTTACATTTTAATGGCACTATTGATTAGTGACAATCAAAAAGTACTAAATAATCAAAGATCTATCATCCAAGCAAAAACTAACATTCTAGACCAGTTTAAAAAAAAATTATGAGTAGATGAGACCATGGTGAGAATAAAGCAAAGCTAAATTGCTAGGCTAGAATTGAGTGTATACTTTTATCTAGCATTCCATTAAATAATAATGATGATGATGATAGCAACAGTTCATATCTCTATTTACACTTTGTATATCCAGGCACCATCATAAAAATTGTTATAATAGTTCTAAATGCTGCTATGATGTAGTTGATCTAATAAGCATTTATAAAAATATTCAGTATCCTAGATGGAGAAAATCCTGACTATTAATCTCCCAGAAACATTTGAAAGCTACCCAGATCATGGATATATATCCTTTTACAATTATATAATTTTCTGATACCATAAAAAACAAACTCTTCCATGAAGTGACACATTTCACATGTAGAAACTTACCAAGGGTGTGTCTCTTCCTCCCACAATGCTGAGGCCAAGCCCTGAATGCCCCTTGGATATTTCTATAATCATCTCCTGGCCGGGGACAATGGGACACGTGGCAGGATCCACTGACAGCGGAGCCTGGAAACCACCTGGAGAAGGAGTGAACACTGAGTAACGGGCAGGCAGGAGGCGAGGCTCCGCGCACACACTTGTAGAGGACACGCTTTGCATGTGCTTATCATCTCACTCTGTTTCTGCCAAGCACCACAGAAGAAAAGGCTGGGTCATTCCTGCCCATTCACCCCGAGAGGAAACATGACATTCCTATGACACTTTTGAGATGAAAGCAATAACGAACCCCCTTCCCAAATCATCCATGTTAGCTTGAATTTTTTCAATCTTAAAATACACCATAAACTATGATGTAACTTAAAAAAAACAAGCAAACCCAATTACCTAAAAATGATCCCAAATGTATACATAGTAAAAAAAAAAAAGTGTTATATAAATACAACTCAAGAATTAATTGCTAACCCCATAAATGAAAAGCTTGTTAAAAACATGTATTATTGCTCTTTTATAAAGATTTACTTTTTGGAATCATTGTTTTAGATTGGGTTTTTTCTAAAAACTAGGAGAGAAAAATTTATTGGCTAAGAAAAGATTTTTTAATATATGTTTTTATTGATTTCAGAGAGGAAGGGAGAGGGAAAGAGAGAAACATCAATAATGGGAGAGAATCATTGATTGGCTGCCTCCCCTAAGCCCTCTAGAGGTGATCAAGGCAGCAACCCAGGCATGTGCTTTCTGGTTCATATGTCAATGCTCAACCACTGAGCCACACTAGCCAGGCAGAAAAGATTTTTAATACCCATTTATCTAGCATACATTCTACATATCTATGTTTTCCAGATGACTAAAGTTAACCCAAATGAAAAATCAAAACAGTCAAAATGTTATTTTTAGGAGAGTCTTACACAAGTAATAGTCTTCAGAGATGCCTACTTTTTTTTTTTTTTATAACTAAGTTTGGTCATCATGAGTATTGATTCTTACATGTGATGTAATTTAGGAAGAGGCTGATAATAGAGGGCCCCATTTGCTGGTCACCTGCAGCTAATGCACTGGGGTCACACTGAGATCCACAAAGCTCATTAAATTATGTGGAAACAAGGGCGTGTGGACTGACTACATATGGCCTGAGGGCCAAGAATGATTTTCACATTTTTAGAAAGTTGAAAAAAGAAAAAGAAAAAGAGTATTTCAAGATACCTGAAATTATAAGAAATTCAAATTTCAACACCCACAAATAAAGCTGTGTTGCTCCTTCATTTACATCTAGTCTGTGGCTGCTATCACACCACAATGGCACAGTGGAGTAGCTGCAACAGCGAGCAGATGGCCCGAAAGCCTTCAAAATTTACTATCTGGCTCTTTACAGAAGAAGTTGGCTAATCCCTTGTATAAAACAAAAGGGAACAGACTCTAGGGAAGACTGTGGGGGTTCTGCTCTGACTAAGCAATAATCATGGTCTTTGTGATAAAAGGGCACAAGTTTGAATCTGAGCTCCCAAAGGGGAAACTAGCAGGTGGGTGCAACTGACACTCACTCCTCATCAGAGAAATGCTGTAACCACCACCTAATAGGCTGTTGGAGGAATGAAATGTGTGTGAGGCAGCCTGCCCAGGGTCTGGCAGATTGTAGCATTCATATATCTGCTGTTCCTGACCACATGGAATTTATTAATCTAATGGTCTCTTGGTGAAGAGTGAGAAATTTAGGGACACAGCCTCAGTAACAATAATAATAATAAAAAAGCTATATTAGAAGGAGAACGCTATAAACCCGATTTGTCGCTTGACGTTTTTGCAGCATGTGTATTTCATACTTCATATCTCCTTTACTAACAATAAAAACAATGTACATCCATTTCATGGGTGCTTTAAAAAGTTTATACTCCTTTGTAAATGACTAGTTTAGTCTCTTGAGAAGAGAGTGAACACATAGTCAGAGATGCTGGCGATGGCACTTCCTTGCCTCCTCCACTTTTGCCTGACACCAGCCAGTCCTGACTCAGTCTTGGTATTTATTTCTCTCATAGGATCTAGCCCAGAGCTTCATGCATAACAAGTCTCCAATAAAGGCTGGATAAGTAGGTGACTGACTGAATACATTTCCACAGATTAAATTGTAGGATGATTAATGTCTGCTATTGAGGCATAAATATGTGATATATATGATCAAAACTCAATTGGTCTCCATTGCAGTGAGCAAACTCTTCCAGTAAAAGGCCAGGTAGTAAATACTTGGGGCTTTATAAGGCATATGGTCTCCATTGCAACCACTCAACTTTATCCTTAGAGTGTGAAAACAGCCTGAGATAATATGTAAACAAATGAGTGTTCAATAAAACTTTATTTATAGACACGGAAATGTGAATTTCACATTATTGTCATTAAATATTCTTTTGACTTCTTCAACTTTAAAAAAATATAAAGACCACTTGTAGCTTGCAGACCATATGAAAACAGAGGGTGAGCCAAATTTGACCCAGGGGTCATTTGCTGACCACATTCTTCAGGTATTTTAGTAAAAATCAAGTTCTTTAGAATAGTATCTGCATATCAAATTTTTATGAGCTAATATTTATAAAAATATGTAAGGATAAATACCATAAGGTGATAGTTGTGCTAAATTCATGTAGATTTATGCTTTGCCATTGGTGACATGGTGTTGTAAATAGTCCTCCTTTCCCCCGCCTTTTACTGACTTACATTGCATAAAAGCAAAATGGAAATACTCATTATTCATTTTGAAGTTCTATTTTTAACCACCAGTCATCATAATTCAAGCCAGGAATTCAAAGAGAGAGAGAATGAATACCAATTTCTCTAAGCACTGAAAATTATCAGTCTTCAAATAGCTTACATCAACATATGCAAAGTTAACAATTTGGCTCAATATAATTTTTAAGAGACATTACTCATGAAGTAAACACAATCTTTTGGAGCGATTAGAGAATAATTTGTAAACTTCAGATTCAGACAGCATTTACTGAGTACTTTTATATTCATTATGCAATAGGCAATCCCAATGGTAGAGATGAGGAAAATGGTATAGGAAGTGAAGTGACTTGGCCAAGCTCAAAGCTAAGGAAGTGGAGGAGGGGTGCAAAGCCCAGCTTCCTGACTCCTAGTCTAGTGCTCTTTTCAGGACCTCACCATCTCTTCCTTTTCTTTGTCTTTTTTTGTTTTGTTTGTTAATCCTCACCTGAGGATATTTTTTTCCATTGATTTTTTAGAGAGAGTGGAAGGGAGAGGGAGAGACACACAGAGAGAGAAATGTTGATGTGAAAGAGATACATCAATTGATAGGTTGCTTGGTTGCCTCCCACACTTGTCCGGACCATTGGGGGATCAAGCCTACAACCTAGATAGTGCCTTTGTTCGGAATCAAACCTGAGACACTTCAATGGCTAGTGCCATTGAAGCAACTGGCTAAGACAATCCCTTCCTTTTTAAAAGTATGAGTCAATTCCATTCTGCTGAGAAAAAACCTTACCACTGCCCGTGAAGGCTGTATCTGTTGAGTGGTATGATGGAGTTGATGCTAAAGGTATTTCTTGTGAACTGAAGGAGACTTTTGTCGAATATTTTTGCTGTTTCATCTGGCTGACAGCCTACAAAAAGAAAAATTTAACAAATGTCAAAGAGGAGAGACTTTAAAATTGGCGGATTGTTACCAAAACAATAGTGAATTCCAAGAATGTCTTTTGAGAATTTAGAGTAGAAGGGGTAGGAGGAAGTTAGGATGATTTCTATCCCATTCCCCATGCTTCCCTACTCAACTTTATGTCTAAAATGCTTTGATGAGTAATGGATCAAGGAAGGGGAAAAGGATAAAAGTGGAAGATACTCTATCATTGTGGTCTGTATACGAAGCTGGGGCTGAGAAGCAAAACCAAAATTTTAATAATTTATCTTTATTCTGATGAAATCAATGTAAAGTCCATAAATCCGTGCTGTGCCCAATGAAAAAGAATCTATGCTGCAGATGTTCTGAGCATACGGCACCACCCGTCTCTTCTGGACACATTCATAATAGTCAGTGATGCACCAGGTAGGTTAACTGAGCAACATGGGAGGAAGGAAGGGACAACAAACATCTACTGAAGGCCTACTAAATACCAGGTACACCAAATACACTTATGTGACCTTGAAGAACTGTCCTTTATTCCCTTTAGTCCCCAGTGCATCAAAATAGTAAGGCCTCCATACATGTTTGATGAATGAATGAAAAGCAGATAAATGCATATAGAACAACAAAATTGAAGTCATGGAAACTCAGAGTAGAAAATGAATAATTCCATGAAGGTACATATGAGCTTTAGAAAATTAACTTGTGATTCTGGATTATTATTGATGATACTACCAATGAATATTAGTATCGGGGAACTAAGGAAAACCAAAAGGATTCCATGCTTGCTTAACAGGCAGTTAAGAAATATAGGTAGTGACCTGACCTGCCTTCTGGATCTGTAGTTAGCCAGGGAACCCATTCCTAGCTGGAAGATTCTGGTGGAGGCAGTGAAGCACCAGGCTGTCCCTGGAGTCTAGAAATAGGATCAAGGTAACTGCTCCAGAATGATAACATCTCAAGATTTGTCAGAGGAAGGCAGTGCCTTAGTACAAGGCCTTGTGCAGTGTGCAACAATACCATCCTGTATATCTGTATTGTGCTTTCCAGTTTTCAAAAACACTTTTACATCCATGAATACATTTAATTAGGAGAACAACCTTGAGAGTTAGATGATATTATTCTCTTTTCCAGAGAAAAAAAACAACAAGACACAAATGTCAAGTGACATATTAAAATCACACAGCTAATCAGAGGAAGAGGTAGGACTTAAAGTCAGTAGTGAAGAATGTTACAAGTTTATCAAACAGCTGCTAGGCAAAAACTGAACAGATGTTCATATTTCTCCTGTAGTTTTTCTATCACCATCATTTAATAATAGCCATATACTTATAAAAAGACTTATTCAAATGCATATTTTCAATACTTTTAAAAAGAGGGGCTCGGCTGGTGTGGCTCAGTGGTTGAGCATCAACTTATGAACCAGGAGATCACAGTTCAATTCCTGGTCATGGCACATGACCGAGTTGGAGGCTCAGTCTCCAATGTGGGGCATGGAGGAGACAGCTGATCAATGATTCTCACTCATCACTGACATTTCTATCTTTCTCTCCCTCTCCCTTCCTCTCTGAAATCAATACATACATATTAAAAAAAATATAGGGAAGGAAGTGGAAGAATCACAAACAAGGGGTTACTACCAGAACACTAAACAATAGGACCAACTTGATCTCTGATTACTCTAAAAACCACTTTTCCTAGCCTCCTTGATGTTAGATGTGTCCACAGAGGAAGTCCTGGTCAATGGGATGTAAACAGATATGAACTACATAATTTTCAGATCATTCTCTTAAGGAGAAGGATCAGATTTTCCCCTTCTCTTTAGCTGGAAAGTAGATGGAATTGTACTACCTGGAGTGACCACCTTAGACTCATAATTGGATGCCATGTTTTGACGATTCCAATATAATCAAACAAGAATGGTATAGCAATCATATGAGAGATGCTTGGATGCATGTCACCATGGAGACACCTTATCACCTGAAACTGATCACATCCCGACTGTTATGTAAAAGAGGAACTTCTTGCTGTGAATGAGCCTAATCTTAACTCATATGGTATTTACATCTAACTTCCAATTTGTATCATCTCATGAAAGAATATCGATAACAAAAGTGAATGTAAGGTGCAGAGTTCTTTTATGAAAAAAATCATGTGAATTTTAAAACAGGAAAGCACGAGACAGCAAGCACTACAGCATGACTTTTATGTTCCTCACCTTTCTATCCCAGTTCCATGTATCATCCCCTTTCATTGTGCATAATCTGTTTTCAATACATATTGGTAGAAATGAATTCAATTAAGAAAAAAACAAACACAAAAAACACAACCCACAGGAAACACTCCATAGAAACCAAGGAAAACATCCAAACAAGTATATTTAGAAGCAGACCTCTTGTTGGTAGGTGTGGTGACACACGTACTGACACAAAACCAAACTACCAAGGATGAAAGGTAAAAAAGATTGGATTTGCTGTTGAATGTTACTATGTATATTCAAATATGAGAGCAGGAATGGGCTTAAACTTCATCCGACCTAACTAAACCAGTACTTCATAATAGGAACTGCTAGGGAGCTTTTAAAATTTATGAATACTGGAATCCCCAAGTGATTTGGCGCCTAGGGGTGTGGAGGCAAGCACAGTTCATTTTCTTTTTCTTTCTTTCTTTTTTTAATTTGAGAGAAAATTTTTAAAGTTAAACCATGGATTTTTTTAACCCAGAATAAATGGGTTTCTAAGAAGGAATTCTGGAAACTATAAAACCAACTGTAATTGTATCAAAATTATACTTATTTTTTTTTCTGGGAAAAGGGTCTACACTTCATTAGGACTTCATAATAGAGAAAACATTTATTACTCCAAAAAATATCTGAATTGCTATGTTTGTTGGTGGCCACAGGCAAGTCACTTAACATCCTTACCACCAAACTTCCTCATCTGTAAATTGGTGGCGATACTGCCATACTTCGCCAGGTTCTTTTGAAGATTAAAGAGAAAACTACAAAAATAAGTCTAATACTGTGCCAGGAACAACTTAGGAATTCAGTTAATAATAGCTATGAATTTCTTTTATGTCCTTTGATAATATATTAATAAACTACCAGCCAGTTTCTGATGGAAAACCTTCAGGGATGGAAAACTGCACTTCCACAAGGAAGCTCATTCTGGCCTGGCACAGCCTGGCTGTTTGGGGAGTTCTTTGTAATGAGCTGATGGGCTTGCTGCAGATGTTGCCCACTGATCCTCTGGGCCAGTTCTCTTCTGCAGCCACAAAAAAGGCTTGTAATCACTTCCCCAGAGGATAACGCCTTAAAAATGCTCATTTTTTAGCAAGAAGAAGAAAGGCCTGCTGTAAAATTTGAGAGATGTTTGATCTGTGCCTTGAGCTTGGTGGCAGTAAATGAAGTCTTAACACAAACAGTATCTGCAAATACATAAAGTAAAAAAATGTGATTCTATACTTTAAAAAAATAATTGATTACAGGTTTTCAGTTGAAGTGAATTTGGTTATTTATAAGTTTTTTTTTCCCCATATACCTATTTGTTTTTATTTAGGTTTTTAGCATATGATTTTGGAGGACTTTCCAAAGGCATTTTCTTTGGCAAGATTTGAAATATCGCATATTTTCTGTAAGCTCTAGTAATCTAAAGTTTTTTTAAACCCAAAAGTAATTAATATATCAATAATATAAATTTTAGTAGCACAAATGTATAAACTAGCACAAAGACATGAGAATCAGGACTTAAGGAAATAATCAATAGCAACAAAGGACACAAATTTGATAGAAGTTTATAGTTTTTAAGAGAAGTGAAACTCAAAATATAAGGAATACTAAAGGTTATAAAATGACAAGTTCTCTTATTTCACATTTTTATTTATGACATCATGCAAGACATGTAGCAAGTGTGTTTTGGGGCACGCCCCAGTTTTAAACATCTCCTTGGTGTGTAGGTACCGGGAGATGTACAGGGGACCTTGCACAGAATCAGTGACACAGTTGTGGGTTGATGTCTAGGTTGTAAGCCATACTATCTAAGAAAGAAAGGGTGGGATTTCATTGCAATCACCTCCTTTTCTTCTGGAACCCGTTTATAATGCACACCATCCCTGTGGAGCAAAACCTAAAGTGAAAGTTACGTACGTTGTCGGTGGGGCACTCCATCACCTTCTGTGGATCTGCCACCACATCTTCCTGAAAGTGAAAGATACAAGCAGTTAGCAGCACTGTAGGGCTCAAGTGTTCTTTCTAATTTTGGGTGTCAAGCTCAGTTTAACAGGGCTTCATTCTCCTACAAAAATGACCAACACACCGTGCATAAAAGTTCTATTCCTCCATCTGGACTAAATCTTAGAAATTAACGCAAGCTTGCCATTTCCAAATGCATTCATCTTTTCAGATCTGCCAGGCAGTAAGCCTATCAGATAATTTTGGTGGTTATTTTGACCAGTTTTTTTTCTTATTCTATCACACCAGTAAACCTTAGAATTCAAATCTTGATATTAGAACCCTACCTCCTAAGATATCCAATTAGAGGCAAAAAACAAACAAACAAAAAAACAAGCAACACAAAACATTCATTAAAGATACCAGGAGATACCACGATAAGTTAGTTTTGAACCCCATGGAGGAGTGCAGAGTCCAGACTTAGGAGAGAAGCTGATGCATAGCTAAAGGGAAATGAATTGACATAAATGATGACAATGATAAATTGACAAGACTGTTTATGTCAGCCTCCCACCATGTCCCATACTTTTTTACAGAAAAAGTTACAGGGAAGTGTTCATCTGATAGTTTTCTCTAAGGCACGGAGCCCTGCACTTGGTCTGGACAGGGCAGGGGACACAAAGAGAAACTGATCTGGATAGGAGAGAAGATGGGTTTATTCTGGCCTTTGTCAAATATCTAAGAGAAACCAGATGGCAGGCAGGCAAGTGATCTGAAGATGAGAAGCATAACTTCTACAGTGGGAGGATAGGAGTCTGTGACCTTATTCCCCAACTTAAGAGTTCTACAACTGTGATCAGGTTATATCTGACCTTTGAGAGAGCCTCAACTTCCTCATTGAAAAAATAGTGGAAAATTGGATGCTAAAAGGATTAAATGGAGCAATACAAGAAAAAACACTTAGCATGGTACCTGGTCATTAACAAATATTTAATAAAGATGCTAATGATGCTAATAAATGGATCAACCTATGATAAATCCATGTTCCTAACTCTACTATAGTGTTGCTGAAAACAATTACTCAGAACACTTTCTCCTTTGGGGAATGCTGATCTGACCTCTCACCTCTACCTCCACCCCTCATCCTAGGTTCTTTTGGCGGCATCTTGACATACTCTTTCTTCAACAGGTTCCCATGAGATTTTTAATAATACAGTAGGTAATGATCAGAGGTTACACCCAGCCATTTATCATTACTAGCTTAGGTAAGAATCTCATGCCATCTTGTCAATACCCTATTGGTTTACAACCTGAGAGATATTTATTTATTTATTTATTTATTTATTTATTTATTTATCTATCTTTATTAAGGTATTACATATGTGTCCTTATCCCCTCATTGACCCCCCCACACACACCCACTCATGCCCTCACTCCCCCTAGTGTCTGTGTCCATTGGTTATGCTTATATGCATGCATACAAGTTTCTCTGATTGATCTTTCCCCCTTCTTTGTCTCCTCCCCTGCCTGCCCTCTGAGATTTGACAGTCTGATCAATGTTTCTCTGTCTCTGGATCTGTTTTTGATCATCAATTTGAAACCTGAGAGATTTAACCCCACCCTGTAATATCCCGACACCATAGCCAAGGACCCCTGGATGATTGTGACTACTCTTAGCTGTCAACTTGTAACTTACTTTTTAGGACCTGATCTATGTCTCATTTAAATTCTCTCTTATTTCCCTGAAATGAGAGAAAGAACCTAGAACTTCTCCCCTGAACCCTGGCTTTTCTATTTTTATTTTTTTATAATGTTGCTCCTAAACAGACTGTATAACATAAACTAAATTATAAAATTACCCCATAATTCTTCACTGGACCCCTGGGTGATGCTCTTCCACAGCACAACCAGTTTATTTTTACATCATTTATATTGTATTTTTAAGTGTCTGACTCCCATATACCATACTAATATGATTGACTTTTATTTTATTTCTTTATCTTATCTGTTTCTTTAACATACAGTGGAATAGAATATGAACTTCATAAAGGACTTGTACTTAATGAGTAAAAATTTGGTAACTTAAATCTTAATTTCCTTGAGTGGACTTCAGAGCCAGTCATGAAAAGAAAGGTACACAGGGAAAAGTATCCTTTAAAGGACCACAGTTAAAAAGAGAGGAGAAAATCACGAGGTTAATAAATGGTACACACAGGAATTTTTATTTTATTTTATTTTTAAAATTTAATAAATATTGTTCAGGTTAAAATTGTTCCTCTTTATTCCCTCCATAGCTACCCTCTACCTGGTTCCCACCCCACCCTCTGCCCTTTCGTCCCCCACACTGTCTTCATCCATAGGTGTCCAGTCTCTTCCCGCACCTCCCTCACCCCTTTCCTCCTGAAAATTGTCAGTTCACTTTCTTTCTATGCCCCTGATTCTATTATATTCACCAGTTTATTCTGTTCATCAGATTTTTAATTCACTTGATTTTTAGATTCACTGGTTGATAGAAATGTATTTGCTGTTCATAATTTTTATCTTTACCTTTTTCTTCTTCTTCCTCTTCTTAAAGAATACTTTTGAGCATTTCATATAATACTGGTTTGGTGGTGATGAACTCCTTTAACTTTTTCTGATCTGTGAAGCTCTTTATCTGATCTTCAATTCTGAATGATAGCTTTGCTGAGTAATCTTGGTTGTAGGTTCTTGCTATTTATCACTTTGAATAATTCTTGCCACTCCCGTCTGGCCTGCATAGTTTCTGTTGAGAAATCATCTGACAGTCATTTGGATGCTCTCTTGCAGGTAACTAACTGTTTTTCTCTTGCTGCTTTGAATATTCTCTCTTTGTCTTTTGCTCTTGGCATTTTAATTATGATGTGTCCTGGTGTGGTCCCCATAATTCTGATGTTGGTACTTCTTGAAATTGTCCCAGAGGCTCCTTACACTATCTTCCAATTTTTGGATTATTTTTTCTTTTTGTTTTTCCGGTTGAGTGTTTTTTTCTTCTTTGTATTTCAAATTTTTGACTTGATTCTTGCATTCCTCTAGTCTGCTGTTAAGTTTCTATATAATATTTTTATTTCAGTGAGTGTATGTTTAATTTCTAGTTGGTTCTTTTTCATCTCTTTGAGGTTCTCACTAAATTTATTAACTCTTTCTAGGAAATTCTTGAAAAACCATAGTTTTAGTTGTAGTTTTGATATTGTTGTGTAAGGCAGTAGTTTAAGTGTTTACCTATGTCGCCATCTTGGTTTCTTCCCCACACAGGCATTTTTAGAATAGAAGTTCTAAACTGCCTTATAAATGGAAACCATTCGCATTATTCCTTCCTGTGTAGATTGATCGGCCTTAGGAAGAGCAAAGGAACCTCTATTTGAAAATGACATGGCAGGTCCCAAGTCTCCCTCTGTTTACACCCAGATTAACCAGCAGTGGGACAAAGGAGCTGACTTTCCCACAGAAAGACTTAAAAATGCAATTTGCATATCATATAGACATGCAATTAATTGGTTTAATTTGTCCTCATCACTTGCACTTGTAAATAAAAGGAAAAGGTGCTGAGAGAGCAGCCAGAAAAATCTGGGTTTAGATTGCTTTCACTGTAGTAGCAGTCTTAGAAACCTTCATTTTTTTTATTATTTTTTAATTTTTTGCAACAGTAAGAATTCAATAACAGCTACCTGAACAAGGGACTGTAAACGAAGTTGAATT
The DNA here is from genome assembly GCA_004026805.1 of Lasiurus borealis. NCBI lineage: Eukaryota > Metazoa > Chordata > Mammalia > Chiroptera > Vespertilionidae > Lasiurus > Lasiurus borealis. Next base: position 11,399 of record PVJN01020187.1, on the reverse strand, counting down.
CAACACGTGCTTCTTGAGTATCTACTCTGTGCTGGCAATGAAAGACTAACAGAGCCTGGCACTTATAACATTTACATGTCTGGTGAAATACATGTTAGAGAAATAGTTATGGAAACTTCTGAAGTTCACTCAAGGATACATATATGAAAGAGGGTGGCACAGGCCAGGTCCCTGAGAAGTGTTAGTCCCCTTCCCTTTCCCTTATCTTGGCCTAAAAGGTGGAAGAATGAGATGAGAACGTCAAAGCTCTGAAAAGCATGTGGTCTAACATACTGTCCTATTTCTTCTACTGATTAGACTTGAACCTCTGGGCCAACGGATGAAGTTGGTACACGACAGCAATGATGATAATAACAACAGTTAAGACTTATTGAGCTTTGACCATGGCCACTGAGCTCAAATGCTACACATTTTATTTATTTATTTATTTTTAAAAAAATATATTTTATTGATTTTTTACAGAGAGGAAGGGAGAGGGATAGAAAGTCAGAAACATCGATGAGAGAGAGACATCAATCAGCTGCCTCCTGCATACCCCCTATTGGAGTTGTGCCCGCAAGCAAGGTACATGCTCCGGACAGGAATCGAACATGGGACCTTTCAGTCTGCAGGCCAACGCTTTATCCACTGAGCCAAACCGGTCTTGGAAAATGCTACACATTTTAGATGTGGATGTCTCAGATAGGCCTGTGTGTTAGGTACTATTATTATCTTCATTTTAGAGTTGATGTAATAGAGGCACAGAAAGGCTAAGCTATTTGCTAAGCCATAGCTTACCCCAGACACATCCTGCTCCAGAGCTCTTGCCCTAAACCAAGGGATAAGTCACATGAGGAATGGAAAGTGCTGCTCACCTCTCCCCAAGCACACGAGTCTTAGGACTCAGCCTCAACATAGTGATTCCATTTTCAATTGGATATTAGGTCAGAACAAGTCATGCTGCTTATTTTTGCGCCTGTACAGGAACAGAAACAAATGGCACTAGCTGCTGCAGTGACCTTAGGTGAGTCACTTTCTTTGTATTTAAATATAAATTTAGAACTTGCTGATCTTCCAAATACTGCATCAAGGGAGCTCACAGCACCTTCAAAGCTAGGTCCTGGGACATGCTAAGGTGTTGACTTTGCACAGGGTACCTCTAAATAAGAAGACTGAGGAAGCAGTGTGGAAAGATCATCCCATTGCGAAACAAACGGATTGGCCTGTTCTGTCTGCATTATGTGATAATCCTCAGCACGGTATGGTGAGCTCCTGAAAGAAAATGCTTTGTGGGTCAGGCAAATTATTCTGATCAAGAGAAGCGGCTTCAGATGGGTGGACATAAAAAGCAACACTGGGAATTGTCTACATAATACATAATAATGGGAGCATAATAATCATCACCGATGCTCATTGACTTCTGTCCCAAAGCTGGCTAATCAAAACACCCTGTCTGTCTGGCCACAGTAATTGGTGCTAGCTGAGCCACACAAGAATATCCTGTGGTTTTTCCGAAGTGGACCCTGGGGAAGTCAGTCAGCTTCTTTCTGGCAGACGGGCTGAGGAGCGGTGGCAGCCACCCTCTCACCATGCTGAGGACACAGGTCTGCAGCAGGACAGACTCAAGCAGACACACAAAGACCTCTCTGCAGCACGGGGCCCCTGGTTCCCACCACCCCTGAGGCTGTTGCTGTGGTTATGTAAAAAGAACCTGTAGCCTAGCAGTAAATGTCCTCTTTTGTCCAAAAGGTCAAGTTGTGAGTTTATTTCTTGCAACCAAGAGACACCTGATTAAAATGAAGTAGATCCCAGAAAAGATCCATCAGAGAATAAACTCACAGGGGCCAGGCCTAAGGGAGCAAAATATAGATGAAAAAAGTGCAATGAGTATAAGACAGCAACTTAAGAGAGTGCTCAGCCCCAAAATATTCAAATTTAACAATTAAAAAAAAATTACTTATCAGATGAACAAAAAATACAAATGGTGTTTTAAAGACCATTGTTGGACCTAAATCAAACACTACTGTTGATTTAGGTCCTTTGTAGCCTCTGAATACACTAGAAACAAGACAACCTTTTTAAAAAAATTTTAATAAATCTTTATTGTTCAGATTATTACAATTGTTCCTCTTTTTTTCTCCATAGCTCCCCTCCACCTGTGCCCTTAACCCCTATTCCCTTAACCCCTATACCCCCAGTGTCCTCATCCATAGGTGTATGATTCTTGTCCAGTCTCTCCCTGCACCCCTCTCACCTCTCTCCCCCTGAGAATTATCAGTCCACTCCCTTTCTATGCCCCTAATTCTATTATATTCACCAGTTTATTCTGTTCATCAGATTTTCAATTCACTTGATTTTTAGATTCACTTGTTGATAGATATGTATTTGTTGTTCATAATTTTTACCTTTACCGATTTCTTCTTCCTCTTCCTAAAGAGTACCTTTCAGCATTTCATATAATACTGGTTTGGTGTTGATGAACTCCTTTAGCTTTTTCTTATCTGTGAAGCTCTTTATCTGACCTTCTATACTGAATGATAGCTTTGCTGGGTAGAGTAATCTTGGTTGTAGGTTGTTGCTATTCATCACTTTGAATATTTCTTGCCACTCCCATCTAGCCTGCATAGTTTCTGTTGATAAATCAGCCAACAGTCGTATGGGTGCTCCCTTGTAGGTAACTAACTGTTTTTCTTTTGCTACTTTGAATATTCTCTCTTTGTCTTTTGCTCCTTGATGTGCCTTGGTGTGGTCCTCTTTGGATTCTTTTTGTTTGGGGTTCTGTGCACTTTTTGGACTTGTAAGTTTATTTCTTTCACCAGGTGGGGGGAGTTTTCAGTCATTATTTCTTCAAATAGGTTTTCAGTATCTTGCTCTCAGTATCTCTTCTTCTGGCACCACCATAATTCGGATGTTGGAATGCTTGAAGTTGTCCCAAAGGCTCCTTACACTAGCTTCACAATTTTGGATTCTTTTTTCTCTTTGCTTTTCTACTGGAGTGTTTTTGTTTCTTTGTATTTCAAATCTTTGACTTGATTCTTGTGATCCTCTAGTCTGCTGTTAGGTTTCTGTGTACTATTTTTTATTTTAGTCAGTTTATGTTTAATTTCTATTTGGTTCTTTTTCATCTCCTCTTGGGTCTTACTAAATTTATCCATTTTTTTCTAGGAAATTCTTAAAACACCTTATAACTGTGGTTTTGAACTCTATATCCAGGCATTTGTTTTCTTCCATTTCTTTCGTTTGTGTTCTGTTCCTTAGTCTCTGCATGTTTTGCTGCTTCCCTGAATTGGTAGAGTAGCTTTGTGTGTTAGCTGTCCTATGTGGCCCAGTAGTTTTGCCTTCCCAGTTACCTGAGATTCTTGATGCACCCCTTTGTGAACTGTGTGTACAGACTTGTTGTAGTTAATTCTTGATTGTTGTTGGTATCACTCTGGGAGGGTGGGGGGATTGACCTCCAAGCCAATTGGTTGTGAGGATCAGCTGTGTCTGTGCATGTGGGCTTGCCTCCAGACCTCTGGCTTTCTCGTGCGTGAGCTTCTGGAACTCTGCTTTTTGGTTCCCCTGAGTTTCCGTGAACTCTAGGGAACCGTATGAGTCTGGGTCCCCAGGGTCTTGCCCAAAACTGGGGTTCAGTGCAGTTAGACCTGGATTTCAGTGCTGTTGTGAGATTCTGTTTTCCTCCCGCTAGAGAAAGTCAGGCACAATCAGCAGTTAGCATATGCACTTTCGTGAGCCCCCAGACTTCTATCTTTCATGGCTCCCCTAAGTTTCCGTGCACTCCTTCCTTTTCACAACAGTCCAGACTTTCCCTATAAGTCTCACCTGGAGCTGGGGTTCAATGCAGTTGGGATTTTCCATCTCCCTTCCGCTAGAGCAGCGGTTCTCAACCTGTGGGTCGCGACCCCTTGGGGGTCAAATGACCCTTTCACAGGGGTTGCCTAAGACTATTGGAAAACACCTATTTCCCATGGTCTTAGGATTCAACACACAGCTCCTTGGTGTAGCAAAATGTAGCAATGTAGTTTACTGTTGTCATATTAAGACTGTTACCCATGCTACACCATGATTCAAGATAAAAATTTATTTATTTGTTATTAGAAATAAATATTTCACAATATATAATCACATATTGTTTTTTGTGATTAATCACTATGCTTTAATTATGTTCAATTTATAACAATGAAAATACATCCTGCATTTCAGATATTTACATTTCAGTTCATAACAGTAGCAAAATTACAGTTATGAAGTAGCAACGAAAATAATTTTATGGTTGGGGGTCACCACCACATGAGGAGCTGTCTTAAAGGGTCACGGCATTAGGAAGGTTGAGAACCACTGCACTAGAGGAAGCCACCCAGACCCACCTCTGCCTGTTCTCTCCACAAGGTGTCTCTATACCTCAGCTTTTTACAGCTCGTCTGATTCTTTGCAAGTCCTTCTCTTTACTTCTAGTTATAGAATTTTCACTCAGCCAGCTTTTCTGTGGTTCTGGATGGTGTCTGTTCTGTCTTTTAGTTGTAGTTTTGAAATTGTTGTGTGAGGCAACAGCTTAGGTGTTCACCTATACGACCATCTTGGTTTCTCCTAGAAAATTCTTGAAAAACCTTATAATCTTATGGTTTTGAACTCTATATCTAGTCATTTGCTTTCCTCCATTTCTTTCGTTTGTGATCTGTTTCTTTGTCTCTGCATTTTGGTTGCTTCCCTGAGTTGACAGAGTGGCTCTGTGTGCTAGGTGTCCTATAGGGCCCAGTGACTCAGCCTCCCCAGTTACCTGAGGTAGACACTCTTGGTGCACCCCGTTGTGGGCTGTGTGCACGGTCTTGTTGTAGTTAAGTCTTGATTGTTGTTGGTATCAGTGGGAGGAATTGACCTCCAGGCCAATTGGCTCTAAGGATCAGCTGTTTTTATGCTGGGAGAACTTCTATGATGGAGACACCCTTATGAGACAAGGATGGAGCAGAGTCTCAGGGCAGAGCAGACGGCATTGGTTTCTCATCGGCCCTACCCTAACAGGCCTCTGTGTCTCAGTGTCTTGTGGTGTAATCACTGTAAGCACCTCTGAGAGAAAGTCATCCTCTCCCTCCCGCTTGAGAAAGCCAGTTGCACACTCAGTTTCCAGTCCTCTCTGCTGCTTCCTGCAGCTTCTCTGAGTCTCACTGTGCTTTTTTCTTTCCTTCTAGTTGTAGAATTTCCACTCAGCCAGCTTTCCTATGATTCTGGATGATATCCATTTTGTCTTTTAGTTATAGTTTTGAAATTGTTGTGTGAGGCAGCGGTTTATGTGTTTACCTATGCCGCCATTTTGGCTTCTCCAAGACAACAATTTTTACCTGTGTCAGTCCCAGCTTAATTTCTAAGCATTCATCTATCTACCTGGATTAGGTGAAAGTCCATTAGCAAAAGCTCCTATGGTAATGTAAATTCCCCTTCTATAGCATCATCAGTACTATGACTTATCTAGAGTTGGATTCAAATCCTGCAACGACCCTTATGACTTGAGTGTCTCTGTGCCTCAGTTTCCTACCTATAAAGTAGAGTTAGAGACAGTCCTCTAAATATGAATTAATACATTTAGATAGATGCCTTTTGGAGTAAATGCTCTGAAAGCATCAACTGCCATACCCTCAGCAGTTCTGAAAGCTCCCTCAAGGTAAGTAAGACCTGTGTGTGCTGTTTACTGGGATTTGACCCATGGCCAGCACAGTGCCGGGACACAACAGGCCTTCAATACACACTTGCCTAAGTTATGCTCCTTCTGGAACATGAAATAATCAACATAGGTTTTAGATGACAGGATCTTAAAATTATGTCAGCAAATAAGGTTTCTCCAGGGAAGTGAAAATTTTACCGACTCAAAGAGCAGAGGCTCCTTACATTATCTGGGTGCTACTATTACTAAGAATCTCTGGATTCAGGGGGCAGGGCATTGGAGACAGGTAAGAAAGTCAGAGTTCTGGGCTCTAAGCTGCATTTTCCTCCTCTGGGCTCTTCGTGCGAATTAATTAGGGCAGTAAGTTGGCTTTCTCAGTTTAGAAAAACTCTGATAAGCCACAGTTTCCTGGGAGTGAAAATAAATTAGGGAACATCAACAGTGTGAATCTATGTTTAAAATATGCACCTATAGTTCTGCTGTGTTTCAGTTCATGAGATTACCTTACCTGCTCCCTGTTAGATTTGATGGAGCAATTGATTTAATACCCTTCCCCCGGGAACTGGCTTTTCAGGTCATTTTACTATGGACATTCTCTTTGCTGAAGACCACTTTTCACTTGCAGTGACTACATTCCATTCTCTCCAAACCAGGATATATATAAATAAGTCTCCACCCAGAAAAATAATCCTGCCAAAGTCCTTTAAAAGTAGCTGACTCCCCTCCCGGGGGCTGGAGCCATCCGGGCTCAGCCCCTTGGTGTGTGGATGATCAAATAAATTCGTAATCCTTTACCATTCTGGCCTTATGAGTTCCTCCTTCAGCAACCTAACACTCCCCTAGCTCTGTATGTTATCTTTGAAAAGTATAGATATTTGTATTGATTTCAGAGAGGAAGGGAGAGGGAGAGAGAGATAGAAACATCAATGATGAGAGATGCTGAGCCACGGGGACTGGGCTCTGTGTTATCTTCATTTACAATGCAGAGGGGAAGAAAATGGAAGAAAAAGCCAAAAGCTTTTCTTTCGTGACTTTTGGTAAAGAAGTAGACTTGACTGTAAATCTACTATCTTTTTTTATGATCAGGAAAGAGAAATTTGTAGGCAAATCAAAAGTTATGAAGTACAATGAGCTGTGAAAAATGAGGCATATCTGAATGGACTTGCACTGAAAATGTGCATACTGTTGCAAAGGAGAGGCCAATGCTGACTCAGACACATTCTCTCATGATCCTATGGGAACTTCCTACACTCTTGCTATAAATGCAGTTTTCCTACTGGAACTGAAACAGAAAATAAGTATCACACAGTGATGTCTGCTTGCAATAATTCTGCAGCTTTTGATGGAGTGCCAATGGGAGGTAATAATAGATTCTGAGCACAGAGTTTTGTTTTAAAAATAAGCAGGATATACATCTGAGAATTACAGCCTGGAAGGCCTAACAAAAAACCTATGATCATCAGAAATGAATTTTAAATTATTTTTTTCAAACCTGGATACCAGCATTTTAAAAACATTTAGGAATCATTGTTAACAATCAAAATGATAAACTGAACCTGTATCAGACATCACATGGCATATTATTTTTTGTCAGGTAAATGAGGTAATATTTTAAACTGCCTACTACAGTAATAGGTACATGATGACTAGCTATTAAATAATACTGCAAACTGTTTTCCAAACTGGCTGTACCACTTTCCTACCAGCAAGCTATGAGAGCTCCAAATTCTCCACATAGTTGACAGCGCTTGTTATCTTTTTTTATTAGAGCCATCTATGAGGCTAGAAACTAGAAACTCATTCTGGTTTTGATGTGCATTTCTCGAATGGTTAATGAGGTTGAGTATCTTTTCTTGTGTTTATTGGCCATTTGTATATCTTTGGAGAAGGCCTCTCTGAGAGGCAGTAGTGCAGAATGCTTTAAGGTGCCACCCCCAGCCTGGATCCAAGCATCACTGGATGATTATTTAGGCCATTTATTTAACATGTTGGAACACAGAGAAAAAAAGCCCATATTTCCTTCTAGAACTTGAAGTGTAACCCTGGAAGTGCTAGTCTGCCAAACACAAAGGTAGGTTATGAGCAAAGACATGGGAGTCTGACCAGGAGGGACCCGTCTGCAGGCCTTCAACATCCTCTAGCAAGTTAGTTACCATCAACCCTTGGTTTGCTCATGTGTAAAAGAAAGTTATCTGCATCTATCTTACAAGGATCAGGAAATGCCTAGTACACATAAGTTCAATAACACTAAATAAAATATTGAACATTAGGACACAGAAAGAGAAAGAGTTCTCTAAAACTTTCTCTCTCCTAATACTCTAGTCCCTGGGTGAATTTGAGTATACCTTCCTATGAATCAATGAAATAAAATCAACTTCTCTTTCTATGTTTATTGGATTAATTCAGCACAGTTTTATGCTTAAATTTACCCAATATTAAAAAAAAACTTATAAGAGAGATTACTTCTTTAGTTCCAGTGTACTTCAAGTGTGAAGAAGGTGGGAGAATATGTATGTTACTCTTTGGAGTGAATGAATTGCTCACTATATGGAATGGCTCAGATTAAGATTCCTAAAGAAGCAAATATTAACAGTCCTTTTCAAAGTGGCACAAACATAAATAATACATCGTTAAAGAGAACCCTGCATGAAAACCACCCAGGATTCTCACCAATTTGGAGCTTTCACTTTCAGGCAATTGTTTAGTACCAACTTCGAGACTACCGTCTTCCTCGCTACTCACAGGTTCAGGGCCGCTCTGATCCTAGAAGACATTGAAAAGAAAAATGGCTCCGATGTCATTCTTTACGCACAGTGACCTGAGCTGTACAGATGCTCAGTCACAGTTGCTTGATTTATTATCGCAGTGGGTACTGTTTTCTCCCAAGGCATTCCTGTTTTCTTCCTTTCCAGTAGAAGAGCGCCCCAAACCCCCACACCCTCCCACCGCCAGGTACATATCTAGCTCTATTGCTCACAGGTATGCCTTAGAAAAAGCTGATCCCTACTTTCTGTTCCAAGAGGCCTGACTGCCTTAAGGTTAATCCCATTCATGTGCCAATGATTTTGTCTGGAATAGTATATGTTCTATTTCTAGTCAATGAGACACAAACAGAGGTCTGCTAGAGATTTCTGCAAAAGTCCTTCCTGATCTTAAAAGAACTGAAGTCCCCAGTCATCCCAAATAAACAAGAAAGCATGAAGCTCAAAATAGCATAGCCCGCCAGCCCACAAGCAAGAGGGATGAAGCTGGCATTGTGAACGACAACAGAGAGATGAAAAGAACTGGTTCCCTGATGGGAAGAACTGGGCAACTAGATCAAGCATACCTGAAGCCCGGCCCCATCTTCAGCAGCCTTCTAATAAGAGCTAATAAATTTACTTCTTGTTTTACTCTCTTAGAGTTAGCTATTTGTTCCCTCCAGTCTAAACTTTCTGAGATATTTATTTTCTGCACAAGACTAACCTGTCTGAGATAAAAGACTGTATTTATCTTATTTCTGCCTGGCACATTGAAACATGAAAATTCTGGTTGAAACAATGGATGAATTGAATACTTGTTTTCTTTTTCTTTTTTTAAAATATATATTTCTTTATTTATTTCAGAGAGGAAGGGAAAGGGGGAGAGAGAGATAGAAACATCAATGATGAGAGAGAATCATTGATTGGCTGCCTCCTGCATGCCCCCCACTGGTGATCGAGCCTGCAACCCTGGCATGTGCCCTTGGCCAGAAATGAACCTGGGACCCTTCAGTCTGAGGCCAATGCTCTACTCACTGAGCCAAACCGGCTAGGGCTGAATATTTGTTTTCTTGATGATTTTTTTCCTGCAGACTACTAAAAATACTTATTTAACATAAATGAGACATCTGGTAATAATAAGACCCATTAAAATTCCAAAATACATTAGGGATCTCCTCAACTGAATGATGACATTAAATGTTACAGTTAATTAACTGAAAGTTTCTTTACTTTTTAAGAGCACATAAGGATAATAAATAAAGTATCTACTTGTGTTTATCTAGATTTTTATTTTAAAATATCACCATTCTGGGATTACTACAAATTCAAATGGGATTGTTCGTAGAGAAAATAGTTTTGATTTGGGGACAATCTAACTCACTTATAACTTAAGAAATGCAAATTAAAGCAGATATAGCATTCTTTCATCTATTAAATAGACAAGAGGACAGAAAGAAAACATTCAGTATTGTTAATGCAGAAACAGGAATTTTTACACACCATTGAAAGACTATAAATTAGGGCACTCTTTTCATATGTAACAGATACACTGAAGAAGGGAAAATATCTGCAAGGATACAGAACACATTTTAAAAACTGCTAATTCTGAGGGGTAGAGTTAGGGATTGGGAAATTTTGCATTAGTTATTTCTATACTGTTTGATTATAGAAGCATTAGTGTGTTTTATTATATGTTTTTTAACAAATAAAGAAGAGTTGTGAGAAATGAGCTAAAAGAAAAAGAAAAAAAAAGAAGAAAAGTCCAAGAAAGAAAGTAGCACGGATATTAGAATTGGTGAGATCTGGATTCAAATTTTCACTTTGCTACTTAGAATTATATGACTTTCTGCGTTACTTTGAAACCTGAGTACTTGCTTTTAAGGTACAGATAAAAATACCATATTAAAAATATTATCCTGTTAGATTGCCTTGAAGTTTAATAGATAAACATGTAAAAGTTCTATTAGCACAGCAACAGGTATACTTGATCTTTTTCTCTAGCTTTTATCGAGACAGATTCTTAATCCATACCTTGTTGCCTTATATGAATATGGGAAAGAAAGCATTTAAAAATGAGAGGAATCTTTACTTTTATATTTCTCAGTATTTTTCTTGGTTTTAGAAAATGAACGCTATATTGGGGGAGAAAAGAGCCAGTTAATGCTTCAACTTAGAATATTTAAGAAAACATGGGCAAAGCAGTCTAGGTTGCAAATCGTCTATGAATTCTTTTTTTTTTTGAATGCATTATCTTCTTAAAAATATTTTTATTTATTTCAGTGAGAGAGCAGAGAGAGAAACATTAATGGGTTGCTTTCTGTACACCGCCACTGAGAATTAAGCCTACAACCTGGAATTGAACCCATGACCCTATGGTATATAGGGTGATGCTTAACCAACTGAGCCACACTGGCCAGGGCAGCCTATGTATTCATTATGATTTGAATAAAAACAAAATAGAATACCCTTTACATCTTACAAAGCTGTCTCAAATGCTACTTACTCAATAAATCTTTTCCTTCTTAGCTGAAAACATCGCTTCTTTCTCTAACTCATCTAATATTTTACCTGACCTTATAACATGTGCCATTGTCTCATTTGTATCTTAATTATGTGTGTACAGAATTGAACTCCCCAATGAGAAGGAAAGATCCTGAATTCAAAATCTGTGTCTCATCCATTTCTTTTGTTTGTTTCATTTTAAAATTCATCTTAGCTCGATCGCATTTCAAAGTCAATGTTCTTTTTAACTGTACCACGAGCCCTTTCTAAAGCTTTACCAGTTTAGTTTGGAATGGCTCCATAGAGGGGTTTAAAGTCAAAACACAGATGGAGAGGAGAGTCAGGTAAAAAGGAAGTTCCAACTGAGAGAGGTTTGCAGTAAAGCATTTAGTTTTTCAGCAGAGTTAAAGTTTATTAAAGAGTTTCATGCTTTAATGAGGCACAGAACAAAATAATGTGGGTTCTGCTCTGAGAACAGAATGGCTCATATGTGTTAAGGAGCCTTCAAAATATCCCGCTGA
>PVJN01020186.1:0-36327 GCA_004026805.1 Lasiurus borealis | reverse complement strand
CCTCAATGGAGCCTATGTGTTCAATCTTTTAGCCCCCAGATTATTCCTTTTAAGATAACCTCATGTACTCAGCCTCTTATGTGAAGCCCAGAGAGGCAATCACGTGGGTTTGCATGACGAGGGAAGGCTGCATTCCGCTGACAGCACAGAGCCTTCCTGTGCCACCACCTTCCTGCAGCTACTGTCCTAACGCTCCAGAACCAAGGAGTAACGTGGGAGAGACAACGGCTCAGAGACTCCTGCCCAAGGTGGTCTCTTCCCCTCTTTCCCCACCAAAACCCTACCATTCCTCAGAAACATCTGTTTTCTGGAAATAGTAGGTTTGCATGACAATAACTAAAACCTCTGGCCAGCCGAAACCGGTTTGTTTGGCTCAGTGGATAGAGCGTCGGCCTGCAGAATGAAGGGTCCCAGGTTCGATTCCGGTCAAGGGCATGTGTCTTGGTTGTGGTCACATTCCCAGTGGGGGACGTGCAGGAGGCAGCTGATCCATGTCTGTCTCTCATCGATGTTTCTAACTCTCTATCCCTCTCCCTTCCTCTCTGTGAAAAATCAATAAAATATATTTTAAAAAAAGAAAACCAAATAAACAAAAAAACTCTGGCCAATTTAGCCAAAACTTTAGCCAACCCAGTTTGTTGTCCTGTACACAGATCACACACAGGATCCCAGACCCCTGTACTTTGGAGAGATTTCTAAAGCAACCCCTCCCCCCCCCACCATTTTTTAAAAAGTGCGTCATCTTCTGAACACATTCCAAGTCGGACCTCGTGGCCTCCGATTCTCTCAGATGTCGCGTGGAATGGCTGGAGCTGAACATGCAGTGGGTGTAGAAGGGAGAGAGATGGACCACAGAGCAAAGGGAATGACCTGCCATGGTGAACGCCTGCAAAAGATACTGATCCACGCATCTCTCTGCAGGTGCCGAGGTGGAGAGAGCGGGGATAGGGTGCTGCCTGAGGCTGCCTCTGGCCCCTCGAGCCCAGTGCCTGCCCCGACCCTGTAGGTCTCATGCTGGCCAGGCCCTCCTCACCCGGGATGGCCCCTGGAAGTGGCCCGAAGTTCTGCCCTCAGCTCCCCACCAACCCACCGTCATTTTGTATTTCAGAAGATCTTCTCCATCAGCTGGGAGGAAGAAACCTAATCAGATGAGAAAGGTGATTTACATGAAGGCGAGATGACTAACTGTTTGTCTAGCCTCATGGACATCTGCATTTTAAAGTGTTTGCCTGGAAGAACCTCTCATTCCTGGAGGCGTGGGTGTTGGAGACCCGGGTGTAAGCTGACAGAGTCCTTGCACCCGAAGGGGCTGATAAGATTCAGTCCCCTGCCCACAGCGTGTCCCCTGACTTGTTTGGATGGTGATTTCCGATTGTCAGCAAAATGAAAGGGACCTCCCAGAAGCCTGTAACTATGACTGAGATTCGCCGTACCGAGAATTGGGCTTCTTGCTTCATAAAACCCCTTAGAGATGACGAGGAACGGAGAGTGCGTTCCTCTTGACCGGCCTCCTGTCCGTGTTTGTGGGTAAAAGGTATTGAGCAGTTCATAAAGTGGCTGCAGTCTGCCGGCGGCTTGCAGCCCGCCCCATCCGGCTCTCACATCTTTCTTTCCTTAATTCCCTCCTCCTTATCTCAGTCCGGTCCGCCTGTCAGGCTCGAACTGTCAATTGGCCTTCGAACAGGGACAGGAGGACTTGGGAAGCAGACGGTGAGAAACTCCTCCACTTAATACAGTGGTACCTCGAGATATGAGTTTAATTCGTTCCGTAACCTTGAGGCGTGGGAAACTGTGAGACACTCCAGTCGTGGTGAACTGGTGGGTCGTGTGCAGCCGGCCGATCCGAGCCATTACTCCTATCTCAAATGTTGCTCGTATTTCAAAGCAAAAATCGCTCGCTCCATGGCTCGTATCTCAAAAATATCGTATGTTAGGGCACTCGTATCTCGAGGTACCACTCTGTTCTGCGCACTGTGAATATTAAGGTAAGGGAGGAGCAACTTTTACGTGTCAGGAGTAAAGCAGGGGACAGCTAGAATCTAGGGAGAGGGCCCTTGATGGGCAAATGGTGAAGTCCATGCTCAATGGTAGGGGAACCAAGGTTAGGGACAGGCAGGTAGGAAATTGTTTGGAAGTCATTCAGGAAGTCTGCCCTTGGCTTCCTGAGGCAGGGGCTGTTGATGTAGAGACGTGGCAGAAAGTTGGAGAAGGAATGCGAAATCATTACGAAGCCCTGGGGCCAGCTAAGACCCCCGGTTGTGTTTTTGCCTCCCTGACAAAGTTTATATAAAGTTACAGAAAGAAGTTGACAGCCAGTTTGGAATGCAATTGCCATGGCCTAGAACAAAGAATATCCTTGCAGGATATTATTCTACAATGTCATGATAATTTTTGATATTTCACAACAGCATATTGTACAATTATCCCAAACAAACTTACAAACTAATTCTTTGAATATTTGGCAGCAATTTAAAAGAGGACAGAAAAGTATTTCATCTCTTTCAGAAGGAATTAAGGCACTGGGAAGGCACTTGAGCATTCCATACTGGCCCCTCTTACCCTTTTTGCCAAGAGGGACCCTCTTCTCACAATCCAATGGCCCCCAGCTGTTGCCTGAGCTTCCTATTCACGCTGAGGCTAAAGCTTCATAATGGCTGGTACCATGGATCTGTCTCTCGCCCAATGGTGTGAGCTGGGCCCTCCCTGGAGAAGGAACCTGAGTTCCCCTAGATATGTGATCAGTGCTGTTGGAGATTCACTGTACCCGAGAATTTGGCTTCTTGCTTTATAAAACCCCTCAGAGATGACGAGGAACGGAGAGTACCTTCCTCTTGACTGACTTCCCAGCCAGGGTTTGTGTATAAAAGGTATTGCGGTTTGGCTCAGTGGACAGAGCGTCGGCCTGCAGACTGAAAGGACCCAGGTTCGATTTTGGTCAGGGCAAGTACGTTGGTTGTGGGCACATCCCTAGTAAGGGGTGTGCAGGAAGCAGCTGATCGATCTCTCTCTCATCTATGTTTCTAACTCTCTATCCCTCTCCCTTCCTCTCTGTAAAAAAAAATCAATAAAATATATATTTTTTAAAAAGGTATTGCGCAGTTCATAAAGTGGCTGCAGTCTGTGGATGGCTTGCAGGCCTCCCGATCCCACTTTCATGCCTTTCTTTATCCCCACCCCCCTTCCTCAGTCCGCTTCACCTGTCAGGCCGGAACTGACCTGTGGGCCAGATCTTGTTTATAGAGGAGGCTTTGGAAGTGAAAGTTCTCCCTGGCTCTCCTTGTCCACTTCAGAGAGCCACTTCCTTCTCTCTGCCCACCCCTACTGACTTTCCCAAAGCAGAGCCAGCTCAGGGCTCCCTTCTAAACGGTGGCCAGGACTGCCTGATGTTTTCAGAGCAGCCATTAGATGGCGCTGGCAGTCAGTGAGCCGGCCCATCAGCCATCCCGGCCACGGGGGGAGCATTGGTCAGCCTTGATGACCACTGGTGACCAGGGACAGGCTGCTCCCCTTAGAGCCTTTTGAACGCTCCGGTTCAAGTACAAAGTCTCAACGTGGCAGACAAGACGATTCACACTAAAGCTCGGAGACCACACCACACACTTGTAAATGCCCCGATTTGCCAGAAAAGCAGAAAAACGATAATCATATATCACTGTGGCAAGTGTAACAATATCATAGGAGTAGATAAAGAAGTAAGATCATCTAGGTCTGACAGATCCCTCAACTATATTTTAATTCCGCTCAAAATTGGCCATTCTAGAGCGATTTCTATTTTCTAAAACCCTGCCTCGTGATTGCAGGCTTCTGGGAGCGTTTTCTTACCTTCTGCCCCACTGGCGGGATCGCACACCTGGTCCCTTCCCACCCTCTCCAAGCTCCATTCTGCTACTAAGATGCTAGCTTGTTTCCTTTTCCTTGTATGTAGTCTTAATTTTTCTACAGCGAATCAAGATTGCCTTGTGCCATTTTTTTTTAAAGCCATATAGTCATGGGAAGATGTCAAATATTGTGCTTTCCGTAAGCAGGGAGAGGTTTTTGAAAGCCTCGGGAAAACAAATAGAAGTCTGTACTTTGCTCATCTTAGCATCAGCTCTATAACAACACTTCTTATAACACTTGTAAGAAGCTCCCGTGTGCAGGTGGGGATTCTCTGTGAGCTAAACGAGACGTTGCGTCCCTATAAAGCTGCACATCGACCAGGCCTTTTCTGTAAGCATTAGAGGGGCAGAGTTTTGTCCCCCGCACCGAGATACCGATGCGTCAAGTCCTAAAACACAAGTGTCAGTGGGTTGTTGTCATTACAGAAGCCTTTAACCTGAAACATATCTGGACAGTGGATAAATACACACTTGTACTCTGCTTGGCTCTTTCCAGCCAGTGCGTGAGAATCACTACCTCCCTCTTTAGACATGAAGCATTTGGGGGACCCAGGTGCCCCGTAGACTCTCCCTCCGTCCCTGGAAATCGTCCTTTCCTGCACCTGGGCCAGCTCCGTCGGCTGCTGTTCCGCCCTGCAGTCTAGGGTCTGGGGGACAGAGGTCCTCCACGCTGCGGGCCCACGGAGACGGCAGAGCGGGCGGTTCAGCACCTCGGACAGCTCCACCGGGGCCACCGCCTTCCCACCCGGCCGCCGCTGCTGGGCGTGTAGAGGCGACCGAGCCCTTATTCTCAGCGCGCAGCCCCGCGGGGCGCGCTAAGATGGGCAGAAAAACGAGCCTCCAGGGGTCTGTCTGCCTCCAAAAAAGTCAGGGAGACAGGGAGCTCTGGTGACGCTTAGCCTTCGCTCTCCTGCCCCCGTTTGCAGCGTTAATTTGCAAATATTAACGAATATATGGTCTCTTTTAAGTGACATGCACCCAGAAAACGAGGAGAGAGAGAAGCGCCCGAATACTGGCTCTCCCGGGATCGCCCCCGAAGGCGGTAGGAGTCTCGGGGGTCCTGGCAGCCCCACTGCCCGGGAGGGAGGGAGGTGGGGGGAGACGCGGCGGCCGCCAGCAGGGTTTGCCCGCGGTCCGGAGCCTCGCCGCTTCGCTGCCCGCTGCCCGCGGCTTCCCGCGCCGCACCCGGTCCAGAAACTTTCCCAAGAAC
Organism: Lasiurus borealis; assembly: GCA_004026805.1. Lineage (NCBI taxonomy): Eukaryota > Metazoa > Chordata > Mammalia > Chiroptera > Vespertilionidae > Lasiurus > Lasiurus borealis. The sequence goes on along the minus strand of PVJN01020186.1, from coordinate 31,239 downwards.
TCGGGACCGGGACCGGCACCGGGACAGGGACCGCGGGCGAGAGCACCCCGAGTTCCCGGGGCAGGGGGTCCCGCGGAGAGAGCGAGGCTCCGCGCCGCCGCGGCGCCCTTACCTGTCGCGGGGAGGCTGCGCCCGAGCGAGGAGGCTCTTTGGAGAGGTCGCGGCTCCTCCTTCCCGTCTCCTCCTCCCCGCCTGGCCCCGCTCGCGCTCCGCGGTCCTTTTATACGGGGCTCGCCAGAGTGGGCGCTGGACGTGAACTTCCCGGCAGGGGCAGCGTGACAGGCGACTCCCCCGTCCCCGGGAGGAGGGGGGGCCGCGGGGCGCGGGAGGGGCGCTTCCAGGTAGGAGCGCAGCGCAGCGCAGCGGAGGGGAGCGCAGCGCGGGGCGGGCGCGTCCGGAAAGGGGCCGGGTCCCTGCCCCGGAGGCCGGGATTAGCACGGCGCTGCGGAAGCACGCACCTGGCGCCCGGCAGAAGGGAACTTAATTAAGGACGGAGTTGGCGCTGCAGGTGGGACCGGCGGGCGGCTTAGCACCGGGGTGTGGGTGCGCCGCGCGCGCGCCGCTGAGGGCGGTGGGGAAGCGGGGGAAGTGGCTGGGGGGGCGCGCTGGGCCCGGCACCTGCCGGGCCGCATTTGCAGGTGGATGTCCCCGCAAAGAGCAAAGAGCGGACGGACGTCAGCACGACCGCAGACACCCCGGTATTTGGAAACGGGTTTGGAGTTGTCTCCGTGAGTCACCAAACCACAGTCTCCCTGGGCAGGTGGGAGTGGGGGTGCGGGGACAGAGGAGGTCCAGGACAGGCTGCCTTCCCACCACACACACACACACACACACACACACACACACACACACGTATGTATGGCTATACATTTCTCATTATGGCTTTAGCTGCATCCACAGATTTTTTTAAAAAAATATATGTTTTATTGATATTTTACAGAGAGGAAGGGAGAAGGATAGAGAGTTAGAAACATCCATGAGAGAGAGACATCCATCAGCCGCCTCCTGCACGCCCCCCACTGGGGACTGAACTCACAACCCAGGCATGTGCCCTTGATTGGAATCGAACTGGGACCCTTCACAGTCCACAGGCCGACGCTCTATCCACAGAGCCAAACCGGGGCAAAGCCTTTATCTTTTAACCCAGCGTCTCCTGGGAATGATCCTGAGGAAGTTCTCCCACCGTTACACTTAGTGGTGTTCCAGAACATTCGTACAATGTTGTCTGTAGTAGCAATGAAATGAAACCAAACGTCTACAGTAAAATAGAATGATAAGAAGTACGATAAAGCCATACAATGAACGATTTTGCAGCCCGTTCAAAATAGTGAAGTATACATTCATTTCTAGACATGAAATATGACCGCTATGTGGTGTTAGGTGGAGGAAGCGTGACAAGATAGATACAAGCAGAGGTAATGATGGAGACAGAGTAGAGAGAGAGATGAAGTGGTGATCTCCTGTGTATCTCAAACCACCCAGCACACGGATGGTCTGAAACAATATTTCTCGTGGTCACGAATCTGCCGTGCGCTCAGGGCTCAGCACAGCCAGCGTGTCCGCGACTTGGGCGGACAATTAATTTCTCCAGCCCGTCGCTCACATGACTGGGTCCTGGGCCGGGGAGCCTCGAACAGCCGGGGGCTCCTCAGACACCTGCTCCGTATGTATAGCCTTGTCGGCTGATGTCTTCAGCATGGCGGCCCTGGAGGAGTGGACTGCCACAGGGGCTCGGTCAGGCCCCCCAAGCTTGCATCTAGTGGTGATTGTCCTGCCAGGCGGGGGTGGGGGGACTGGTCAGCAAAGGCTTCCCAGAGAAGGGGATGCTGAGTTGGGCTGAGCCTTGGTCCCCCAGGTCACCAGGGTGGAGAGAGGAAGGCACTCCCAGCAGAGGGAACAGCACGTACGAAGGGCTCACGAGAACCACGCCGGCACGTGGTGGAGAGGGAAGGAAGACTGGGCCAGTCCGAGAGAAGAGGGGAGAAGGTGGGGGGCCATTTAGGGATGGAGTCAAAGGAGCAATAGGCCCAGATTTCTACAGCCGGGAGGTGGGTGATGGGGGGAGGGAACCGAGCCCGCACGGGATGACCAGAGCCCATGCTCTGCCCTAGGCCATCCAGCGGGAGCGGAGCAGGGAGGGAGGGAGGGGCAGATGCGGCAGAGGCAGGGTCATGGACACCACAGAGGCGACACCAGTGCGGGGCGGGGGAGGAGTCACGGCCCTCCCCTGTCTGCGGTCCATGTGGCTGTGTGGGGGCCACCGTGCAGTGTCGTGAAGCCAGACTGCCTGGTCCTCGCCCTGATCAACCAGGGCCTCGCTGTGCGACTCTCAGTGAGCTCCCAACTTCTCTGCACTTAGCTGTCCGTCTGGGAAATGGGGGGTGACAGCACTGAACCATGTGGCTGCCGTAGGAATGACATTAGGTGACACCTGTGAAACTCTGAGAGCAGGCCCGGCCCTGGTTAGCCCTACTGAGCCCTCACCCTCATCCTGTTCTCACTGAAGTGCTGGCCCAGGAGTGCCAGCCTAGAGAGGAAGGAAGAAAGGAAGGAAGGAAAGAAGGAAAGGAAAGAAGGGAACACAGGGTGGACAGGGGGGTGGATGGCTTCATTTGGGGACTGTGAAGCCACTGGGAGGGTCCCTGGGGCTGGGCGCTGCACCCACCCTGGGCCTCGGGCTCAGGGCCAAGGCTGCTTGCGTCACCCCTGCTGTTCGCCTCTGAGTGTCTAATTGGAAAGGCGATGTCACCAAGGTGTGAGTGCGTTACAGCAGCAGGTGGAGCGGCGGCCTCCTGCGTGGGCAGAAGGAAGGGCTGGGAGGATAGCAACAAGGGGGGGCAGGTGTCCCAGAACCCCAGCCTGGGGCGAGGGCCCCTTGGAGGGTGCCTTGCCCTCAGTCTCAGGGCCCTGGGGCCGGGCAACAGGGGACACTTCACAGGAGAAGGGAAGACGGAGCGGCCAGGCTGCCCGGGGCCTGCATTTGGCCGACGGGGCTGAAACCAGCACCAAACAGGTCAGGCAAAGGGATGGGCAGGAAGGAATCCCGGCTCCAGCCTCGCCTGCCCTTCCTCGCTCCCTCTCCAAGTCTCCAAGCCGAGGGCTGCCCTGCCCGACCAGCTGTGACCTCTGACCTTCACTGACCTTCAGCCGGCGCCTCTACCCGCCAGGGTACGGTTCCCAGAGCCAGTGTGTGGGAGGTCCCTGGCAAGGTGGCTGGTACAGAACCGGAGCTCAAGTCATGTTTGTGGAGAGAGGGAGGGAAGGAGGGAGGGAGGGAGGGAGGGAGGGAAGAAGGGAGCCCCTCTGAAGCCTCCGTTTACAGAAGCTCATGATTCTCTAAGACTCACCCCAAACTTCCTCTGTTAGGATACGTGAACCCCAAACAGAGAAAAGATCCCCTGCTTACATTGCATCTGAGATAGAAATAGCCCAACATCACCTGCCCGTGTGTGTGTGTGTGTGTGTGTGTGTGAGTGTGTGTGTGTGTGTGTGTGAGTGTGTGTGTGTGATGGCATGGCAGGAATGAGAGGGGTGAAGGTCAGCCCTTCCTCGTTACAGTGGCCCAGGAACCAGGGGCAGCTTTGGGGTGGCTCTGGCTCCCAATGACCCCAAACTAAGTCACGACAGGCCTCTCTCCTTCCGGCCCCCTCCCCACGGCAGAGGAAGGAAGGCGTTGAGGGACCCCGGGGAGGGGGTTCAGGAAAGGGCTAGGGCCAGGCCTCGGGGTCTTCCTGATGCTGGGAGAGCGGGAAAGAGAAAGAAGTCAGCTAGGGTTTCCCCCGGGCTGGGGAACAGACTGGAAGGAAGGACTAGAAAGGGGGTGGGGGATGGGAACCGCTGACACGTGCTGACTTTGAAGCAGCTACAGTTCGAGCTGCTCTCTGCCCTGGGCAGCCCCAGCTCACGCCGGGACCGCCCAGCTTTTAGGCTCGGAGCGGAGGGAAACGGTTGCTGGGCGCTAGGCCAGGGGGTGATCCAAGAAGGCACCTCTGGAAGGCGGCTCAGCTGTTGTCTGAGAACTCTCGCAGCACGGGACTCCGAGAGGATGTGGGAGAGAAGCAAAGCAGGGTGTAAGGACGGCTCTGGGTTTCTGTTTGAGCAGCTGGACCGAGGGCGGTGCCACTTAGAGACACGGGCGAAGACCCAGGGGCTCACAGGTCTGGAGAAGGCACCGTGAGCTGTGGCCTTGGGCAAGTGACGTGCCATCTCTGAGTCTCTCTGGGACATTCCAAGCTCCCCTCCCCCCCCCACACACACACACGCTTAAGAGGATTCGCGCAAAGGCTCATGGGCAGGCGAGGAATCGTAACTGCTCTTAGAGTCCTGACGACAGAAACACTCAGAGCTCCTCTGAGGCGGTGGTTCTCAATCTTTCTTAATGCTGTGACCCTTTAATACAGCTCCTCATGTGGTGGTGACCGCCAATCTTAAAATTAGTTTCGTTGCTACTTCATAACTGTCATTTTGCTACTGTTATGAATCATAATGTAAATCTCTGTTTTCCAATGGTCTTAGGCGACCCTGCTAACGGTTTTCAACCTGTGGGTCGCGACCCACAAGTTGAGAGCCGCTGCTGTAGAGCCTAAGACCATCAGAAAACACTGAGTCTGAGGGGACTTGGGGACAGCTGTTCAGCCTGTCTCTGGAAAAGGACCCTGAAGCCCGAAGCGTGGCCGAGGAGAAGGTCCGGGCACCCCAGGTGGCCCGGGAAATGGGGGTGCCACCGCCTGCCTGTGACACACACACACACATACACACACACACACACACACACACACACACACACGTGGAGCTGCGGGTCCTTTCGCCCAGCTCCCCATTCATTCAGTCCACAGCTGGGCCCCTCGCTGACCTTCAGTCTGACCCCCGGGGCAAAGAGGAATCAATTTGTGCGAGGAAAGAGGCTGAACGCGGTTTCCATTGACCTTTGAGTGGCGTTTTAATTTGCTTTACCGCAGCCTGGGGGCCTCCTGAAGAGACCCTCGAGACCGCTTTTATCCGCGTGCAGCTAATGCGTGCGTTAGTGCAGCCACCTGGGCCTCCGCTGGACCGGAGCGAGCAGGGGAGGCCAGGGGGGCCCAGAGCCCGCTCGCGCCTCCCGGGAAGCAGCTTGCAGCCCCCGGAGGGCCCCAGGCAGAGTCAGGAGGGGAAGACGGAGCTGTGGGACAGAGCCCACCTGGGTCCCAGCCCAGCTCTGTGGCCGGTGGCCTTGGGACCCTCGACCTTGGCTGAGCCCCCGGCCCTCAGTCTCCTCTGAGCATCGGCAGCGAGGGGCGTGGTGGACGCGATGGTCTCCCCGTCCATCCTTCCAGGCCTGCCCGTCTGTGGTGCGAAGCTCAGACCTAGAGTCAAGCTCTCGGGGAGAGCATCTGTTTAACGCAGGGATGGCACGGCCCTCTCTCTGAGCCCCGCCCGTCGGGGGCCCAGGACCTACGCTCTGCCCCAGGCCTCTCAGGGCTCTTTCCTGCCCTGTTTGACTCTAGCCTCCGGCTCAGTCCCCTCACCACCAGGTCTCTTCCTCCCACTCTAATTCCCTCAGGAAGCCATGGCTCACTTCATGAGCTACGGTTTCTTTTCTTTTTAAAAAAATACATTTTATTGATTTTGTACAGAGAGGAAGGGAGAGGGATGGAGAGTTAGAAACATCAGTGAGAGAGAGACATCGACCAGCTGCCTCTTGCACGTCCCCTACTGGGGATGTGCCCACCACCAAGATACATGCCCTTGACCGGAATCGAACCTGGGACCTTGCAGTCCGCAGGCTGACGCTCTATCCACTGGGCCACACCGGTTGTGGCCTACCTTTTCTTCTACTGGACACAGCCCTGCAGGCAGCTGCGTGGGGGGCCCAGGTGGCCGGCGGAGGGCCCACCCCCTGCAATCGCTTCTCTCCCCAGGGGCCAAGGTCAGCATGAGGCCCTGGCCCAGGGACCTGTGAACTGATCTCTGTAGGCCTCCTTCATGCCAGGTTCCCTTCCCCTGCGTTCCATACAGGGGGTGTGGCCATGGGGAACCTCTTGTTTTCTCTCAAAACCGCTCTCTCATGCCAATTCCCTTCTTCAAAGTGAGGGATTGCTCCTGTGTGATCAGCGTGGGCCTCTTGGGGGTGGGATCGTGGTGAAGATGGCAGAGACATTGAGTGTCGGAAACCAAACATTGTTCTCACTAAATGGATGTAAACAGGAGGCCAGAAGGCTGGTCAACCTTAACTGCTCTGAAAGGTCAGAGCTAATTACTCACTGTTTAGATGAAAACATTGTTAGCTGAAGCAGCCTCTACCTGTTTGTTTCATGTTAATTTCTGTTGTTATTTCCTGCCTAAAGGCTAGGGGTGTGTCCCAAAGCCTTAATAAAAGGGAGAAAAAGGCCAGAGCAAGTGGCAGTCCTTTCCACTAGAGCAGCGGTTCTCAACCTCTGGGTCGAGACCCCTTTGGGGTTGAACGACCCTTTCACAGGGGTCACCTAAGACCATCGGAAAATGCAGATATTTACATCACAATGCATAACAGTAGCAACATTTCATGGTTGGGGGTCACCACCACATGAGGGAACTGTATGCAAGGGTCTCGGCCTTAGGAAGGTTGAGAACCACTGCACTAGAGGAAGGCTCCTGCCTGGCCCCCCAATATCGCCAAATTAATGTTTTTAGTCTCTCATTTCGTTTGCGTGCGGCCTCCTTCAGAACCCGAACCCTGAACCAGGAACCCTGAACCACGCGGGACGTGGAAAGAGGTTCCCACCTCGCGTGCCAGACAGGCCCCGGGACCAGCAGCCCCCGGCGGATGCAGGAGTGGAGTGCTCAGACCCCCGGGCGGATGCAGGAGTGGAGTGGTCAGACCCCCGGGCGGATGCAGGAGTGGAGTGGTCAGACCCCCGGGCGGATGCAGGAGTGGAGTGGTCAGACCCCCGGGCGGATGCAGGAGTGGAGTGGTCAGACCCCTGGGCGGATGCAGGAGTGGAGTGCTCAGACCCCCGGGCGGGTGCAGGAGTGGAGTGGTCAGACCCCCGGGCGGATGCAGGAGTGGAGTGGTCAGACCCCTGGGCGGATGCAGGAGTGGAGTGCTCAGAGCACCCCTTTGTGGAGCGAGGCCTTTGTTCGGGCCTCCGGCCGGCAGCTGCTCCTGCAGAAGCACGGAGCTCTCAGTGAGGTGGAGACGGGCGCGTGACGTGGCGGCCAGGAAGGACGGAGGGTGAACATCCATTAGCGGCCCCCGGAGAGGCCTTCCGAAGCCCGGAGCCGCCCGCCTCCCTGCAGGCCCAACAATGGCTGCGTGGAGGGGGCCTGGAGTGGCCTTTTCACCGAGCACTTAGCTCTCCCTGCCTCTGAGCCCCGCCCATCGGGGGCCCATCTCTTCTCTCCCGGCCCCGTTCAAAGGCGCAGCCACGACAGCGGGCCCAGTCCCTGGCCGGAGCCCTCCCTCCCGTTGCCCTCGGAGCAGAGTTACGCCAGGTCCCGGCAGAGCTGGTGCACCGTGACCTGCCCCCGGCCGCTCCGAGAGCTCATTTCCCTGCTAAGCACCCAAACCTGCACGTGTGTGCACGTGTGTGCACGTGTGTGCGTGTGTGTGTGTGTGTGTGTGTGTGTGTCTATGTGTGACTGCTCTAGCCAAGGAAAGGGAAACCTTTAAAAATATATATTTTTTAAAATACATATATATTTTATTGATTTTTTTTACAGAGAGGAAGGGAGAGGGACAGAAAGTCAGAAATATCAATGAGAGAGAGACATCGATCAGGTGCCTTCTGCACACCTTTCACTGGGGATGTACCCGCCACCAAGGTACATGCTCTTGACCTGAATTGAACCTGGGACCCTTCCAGTCCGCAGGCCAATGCTCTACCCACTGAGCCAAACCGGTTTCCGCAAAAAATATATATTTTTATTGATTTCAGAGGGGAAAGGAGAAGGAGAGAGAGAGAGAGAAACATCAATGAGAGAGAATTATGGATCCACTGCCTCCTGCACACCCCCATGGGTGATAGAGCCCACAATCTGGGCATGTGCCCTGACCAGAAACCGAACCGTGACCTCCTGGTTCATAGGTCGACGCGCAACCACCGAGCCACGCTGGCTGGGCAAGGCGAGGGAAACTTGATTGAGGCCCCAGGGGAGGAAAACTGAATTTTTCAAGTTGTGGTACATTCACAGAATGGAGCCCTCCCCAGCAACACAAAGGAATGGATTTCTGATGCACGCAACAACATGGCTGACTCTCCAAAACGTTTTATTGAGTGAAAGAGTTCGGACTATATGGTTCCATTTAAATATGTTTTTATTAATTTTTTAGAGAGAGAGAGAGAGGAAGGGAGAGGGGGAGAGATGGAAACATCAATGAGAGAGAAGCATCATCCACCAGTGCCTCCTGCACGCCCCTCCTGGGGATCAAGCCCACAACCCTGGCCTGTGCCCTGCCTGGGAATCGAACCTACGCCCTCTTGGTGCACCGGCCGATACGCACTGAGCCACACCAGCTGAGCCCATCGGGTTCCAGTGGCGTAAGACCCTTGAATGGGCAAAACTCGTCCTGGGTGAGAGGAGCCGGGGAGCGGCTGCAGCTGGGACGGTGAGGGCGCTGACGGGAAGAAACACGGAACTCTCTGGGGTTCGGGAAGTGTTCTGACCGAGGTGGGGGTGGGGGTGGGTGACACAGGGGGATGCGTCCGTCCAAAGCCAGCCAAGGTGCCCTTGCCATGTGCCCAGTCCCCCTGCCATTGGCCTGCGCCCCGGTGTGAAAGGAGGGCAGGGTGGCCTCGCCCGCACACCCACCTAGATCCGAGGTGAGGGGACCCAGGGCTGCTGGCGGCCGGGCCCGAGCTGGCGTGGAGAGGCCTCTGTCCTCAGAGGGCCCCGTCTTTTCAGCGGGAGCCACGCGGGGAGGGAGGTGGGCGGCTCTTTCCCTCCCTGACAAAGCCAAGGCCGCGGGGGCAGCTGCTGGCTCCATTCTGGGGAGCTGGGGGGGACGGGAAGGGCGGTGGACAGAGGGGCGGTCACGTCTCCATCTTCCGGCTCAGCTCTGAACAAGCCTGCGGAGCGGAGAGGGGAGCGGTGGCTGGGCCGGGCCGGGCTGAGAGGCAGGTTTCCCAGCTGGAGCGGGGAGATGGGCTGGGGCGGGAGCAGCTCTCAGAGAGCGGGCAGGGCAGCCATTTGCCTTTGTGCCGGCCTCCGCCCGCCTCCCGTGAAGAGGACGCAGACAAAGGCCGGGCCCGGTGACTCAGCCCCACCTGCGTCTTCGGCACTAATGACGGCCGGGCCGGGGGATGGACGGGAAGGTCACCGGGAATGGGGGGAGGAAGGGGGGAAGCTGGAGGTGGGGTGCCGCTCTGACGTTCTCAGGGGACCTGGGGGCCCTCTTCCACAGCCAGCCCGAGCGGCCTGCTTGACTCCAAACCCCAGGCTCCCATGTGGCTGGTGAGGTCGCCCCCTTCGGGGTCAGGGGAGGGTGAAGGATGCTCCCCGTCCCTCAGGCACACACCTGAGAGGGTCGCTGCCCACAGGAGCCCCAAGAAGTCTCTCTCCGTGCCGAAACGGGTGTGGCTCAGTGGATAGAGCGTCGGCCTGCGGACTGAAAGGTCCCAGGTTCGATTCCAGTCAAGGGCATGTATCTTGGTTGTGGGCACATCCCCATTGGGGGGCGTGCAGGTGGTGGCTGATCAATTCTCTCTCTCTTCGATGTTTCTGACTCTCTATCCCTCTCCCTTCCTCTGTAAAAAAATCAATAAAATATATATATATTTTTAAAAAAGAAGTCTCTCTCCGTGTTGGCCGTTATGCCTCCAGGAACAGTTTATTCTTTTCACCCATGTATATACAACTTTGGTTTATTTTTTTTTTAATTTTTTATACATTTTTATTGATTTCAGAGAAGAAGGGAGAGAGAAACATCAATGATGAATCACTGATCAGCTGCCTCCTGCACGCCCCCCACTGGGGCAGAGCTGGCAAGCCGGGCATGTGCCCCTGACCGGCATCGAACCTGGGACCCTTCAGTCCACAGGCCAACGCTCTGTCCACTGAGCCAAACCAGCGAGGGCGGCTTTGGTTTCCTTTTTTTGAGAATTTGTTCTAAAGAAAGAACTCTGCAAGCGAGTCGATTGAAGGAAGCAAGCCTGGAGGCGGGGACCCCAACAGGGGACCCCAGAGGTGTTCAGCGTGCCTTGGAAAACACTTCCTCGTGGAGGGCAGCACAGACGTGCGGGGGGGGGGGAGTTCGCGTCCCCAGGTCCCACGCGCACGTGCAGAACTGAAAACACGCACGCACAGACACTGCGCACGGAGGCTCGCTGCAGCCCTGTTCTCCGCAGCCAAAACGTGGACGTCGCCCGGTGTCCCTCGCCGGTGAGCGGACACGCAAAGTGGGATTTGTGTGTGCAGTCTCTGAACGGCCCTGCTCGCACACACAGGCATGAAGGGTGGGTTCTGCTCGGTGAAAACGCCAGGTGCAGGAGGCTGTGCTGTGGGGTCCCCTTTCCAGGAAATACACCGGAGAGAAAAGTCCATAAACAGAAGATGTGTTAGCGATTGTTTTTGTTGTTGTTCATCCTCACTCAAGGATGTTTTTCCATTGAATTTTAGAGAGTGGGAGGGAGGGAGGAAGGAAGAAAGGAGGAGAGAGATAGAGAGAGAGAGAGAGACTTCAATGTGAGAGAGACATATCAATTGATTGCCTCCAGTTTGCAGGATTGAACCTGCAATCCAGGTGTGTGCCCTTGACTGGGAGTCAAACCCATAACCCATAACCTTTTGGTGTGCGGGCCAATGCTCTAATCACTGGGTTACACCAGCCATGGCTATAAGAGCAATTCTTTTTTAAAAAATATATTTTATTAATTTTTTACAGAGAGGAAGGGAGAGGGATAGAGAGTTAGAAACATCGATGAGAGAGACACCTATCAGCTGCCTCCTGCACACCCCCCACTGGGGATGTGCCCACAACTAAGATACATGCCCTTGATGGGAATCGAACCTGGGACCCTTCAGTCCACAGGCCAATGCTCTATCCACTGAGCCAAACCGGTTGCAGCACATGTCTTTATTTTACAGCCGATGCCACGAGGCAAAGCAAGGGCGTGGTCAAGATGTTTACAACATTCTCGTGGGTTTCAATCCTACTCGATTACTTGCACCTGAACTCGATCAAGCCCACATCACGCAGGCACGTGGGGCCACGTGTTCGGACCACAGGCTCACGCTGGCAACCACGGCTGTCGGATATCATGGTGCGGGAGGCCCTGCCCTCCAGGCTGGGACTTGCAGGTGGCCAAGATAAGACGGTGCCCTCTCCTCAGTCCGAGGCTTGAACCTGTCCAAACACTGTAGCCGAGCCCCACACCTGGTCCATCCCTCTCAACCCCTCCCCCGGCTTGGTTTCCTTCACAGCACTCACCACCGCCTGCACACTGTGTCCTGTTTGCCTGTCCCCCATCCCCCCACCCCCCCAGTGCCACAAAACTGAGCTTCGAGAGAGTGGGGTCTGCCGCTCCCCCAGTGCCTGGAGAGGGAATGGTGCATGGTGGGGGAATGAATGAATTCCCCACGTGCTTTCTGAATGGCCCCTGCATAAATAAGGTAGGCTCCTAAATTAAACGCTTGCCTTTTCTTGCAAAGCTTGGAATCTCTCCAAGCCTGCGTTTTCCAGGGCGAATCTGAAGGGGAGCAAGCCTGGGACAAGCTCTGTGCGGGGGGGAGGGGGGAAGGGGGGAGGAGCAGTCTGTTCCTGCTGAGCCCAGAGGAGGCATCAGTAAATGCTGCGTCCTTCACACAAGAGCAAACCAGAGGAGCTTTAGACGCCCACCTAGAGAGCCGACAGCTAGGTACGGGGGAATGGGATTGATTCCTGTCACCAGGAGGGTCCCCGGCATGAACTAAACCTCTGCATTGCTTAAAGGCTTTAGAACGGGGTTCTCAACCTGTGGGTCGCGACCTCTTTGGGGGTCAAACAACCCTTTCACAGGGGTCGCCTAAGACCATTGGAAAACACCTATTTCCCATGGTCTTAGGAACCAACAGACCGCTCCTCGGTGTAGCAAAGGGTAGCCATGTAGTTTACTGTTGTCATAGGAAGACTGTTGCCCATGCTACACCACGATTCAAGACAAAATTTCATTTATTTGTAATTAGAAATAAATATTTCACAGTATATAATTACATATTGTTTTTGTGATTAATTACTATGCTTTAATTATGTTCAATGTGTAACAACGAAAATACATCCTGCATATCAGATATTTACATGACAGTTCATAACAGTAGCAAAATTACAGTGATGAAGTAGCAGCGGAAATAATTTTATGGTTGGGGGTCACCACCCCATGAGGAGCTGTCTTAAAGGGTCGAGGCATTAGGAAGGTGGAGAACCGCTGCTTTAGAAGAGACTTAGTCTGGTGGTTCCGACTCCAGACCGTAGGGCAGCCTGCCCTCTGATGGCCACCCAGTGCAGTGCCATTGCAGAAAAAATTATAGGTAAGAATTTAAGGGGGTGGAATTCTTTCATTATACGTACAAGTTGCCTGACTCCATTGCAGATGACTGGGAAGACATCCTCCTATCTAATAAGAGAGTGATATGCAAATTGACCATACCTCCGCTACACCCACAAGCCATACCCACCAGGCAATCAGGAGCGAGTATGCAAATTAACCCAACCAAGATGGCTGCAGCCCCGGAGCCAGCAGGAGGCTTGGGTGTCCCTGGAAATGGAGGAAGCCACGCTCCTGCAGCCCTGGCCTTCACTCAAGGCTACAAAGTTTCAATTATAAAAAATAAATAAATCCCAGATACCAGGGTTTCCGCTTGCGCCTTGAGGGGGCATGGCTGGCACTGCAAACCATCGCAGGCCCCTCACCCAGGCTGCCCCGTGCCCAAGGGAACCCTTACCCTGATCTGGGACACCCTTCAGGGCAAACCAGCTGGCCCCCACCCTTGTACCAATCCCACACGCTTTGACTTCTAAATAAGTTGAGGTCATGTGAAGGAGACTGACGGTAACTTACCACTTATCCGTATGAACTAGGCCTACGAGAGGGGAGGGGCGGCCTTTTGTGTGGCCTCTGACTGAGGACCCCAGACTCCCGCTCCCCCTCAAGGTCCTGCATGTCTTCCTGGCCTGGACTCAATTCCACTGGAGCCAGGAGCCAGAACCCGCACCCGGGGGTCTCCGTGAATGGTCCCGCTGCCCAAGGACTGCTGGGGAAGGCTGAGGAGAGCATGGGGGGGGTCCCCCTAAGAGGGCAGCGCCCCTTAACTCCGGGGAGACCGGGACTGAGACGGCCTCGGGAAGGGGCTGTGGGTTGAGGGCGGCCCCCAGCTGTGTTTCCCGGCCTCGGGGACACGTTCCCAGCAGCTGTCGGCGCCTGGAGGCCTGGTTCTCGTTCTCACACAGACACCGAGCTCAACGTGAGGGGGGTTATTGCAGGGGCTTCTCTCAGGCCCAGGACGGCTCCGAGCGCCTCCCTGGGCCTCCCCGGACGAGGCCTACTGGCTGTCGGGGGGCTTCCTCCAAGCCACCGTCCTCCGTGCCCTCTCGGCCCGTCAGGGACCAGGGCGTGCAGTGCGCTCCGCGGCTGCCAACACCTGGGGAGGGGCCGGAAGAGGGAGGTGTGGACGAGGGGTGCGGGGCTCACAGAGCCGTGCAGCCCTCTGTACCCCCTGCCCTGCCCCCTCCCGTCTTCCTGTAAATCCTATCCCTTTGACAAGCCTGCCTGTACAGTGTCCATAGGTTTATCACTGCAATCAACTGTGGCTGTTGCAGAGAGGTGTTGTGCGTGGGGAAACCTGCACGAAACTTTGGTCAATCGTTGAGGCACTCAAAACAGTGCAGTTTAACATAAGGGGCACGAGCGTCGGGTTTGCCATCCGGCTCTGCCACTGTGCAGCCCCGTTTGCTCTTCCGGTCTTTGCTTTCTCGTCTATTAAGCGGCAACTTTTTCATTTTATTAAATATATTTTATTGATTGTAGACAGGGGGCAGGGGGGAGATAGAAACATCGATGATGAGGATCGTTAATTGGCTGCCTCCTGCAAGCCCCCTACTGGGAATCTAGCCTGCAACCCAGACTTGTGCCCTTGGCCAGAATCGAACCTGGGACTCCTCAGTCTGCAGGCCCACGCTCTATCCACTGAGTCAAACCAGCTAGGGCGAAGTGGCAACTTGTTACAGAGCTGCTCTGAGGAGTCAGTGGAATGGCACAGGTGACGTGCTGGCAGCATGCCCGCTCAGGGGAGGGCAATGGTAGCTTGGTTAGCTTGCAGTGGGCACTCTGCTTTAACGCTGAAACGCTGCTCTCAGAAACACTGAGCAGGGAGTCTGCTGCCGGCCTTTCCTTCTCTGAATCTCTGTGGCTGCAGCAGTGGTTTATGGGTTGAGGCATGTAATCACACATACCCCCAAACACATTTAAAAATACACTTTATTGATTTTTTACAGAGAGGAAGGGAGAGGGATAGAGAAACATCGATGAGAGAGAGACATCCATCAGCTGCCTCCTGCATGCCTCCCACTAGGGATGTGCCCGCCACCTAGGTCCATGCCCTTGACCGGAATGGAACCTGGGACCCTTCAGTCCGCAGGCTGACGCTCTATCCACTGGGCCACACCGGTCTGGGCACCCCCCAAACACATTTAAAATAAAATTATTTTTAACAACAAAGCTTCTGGCAAGCTGTGGGACTCCAAGTGAACCGGCGGTTCCCCTTTTAACAGTAGAGTAGACTATTCTTTCTGAAGGATCATAGGGGGTGTAGGTTCCGTTAAGAAAAAAAAAAAAAAGACTATAATTGAGGGTGTTCTGGCCATGATGCTGGGGAAAACACACACACTCACACCCCAGAGACCTCAGTCCGAGTCATACTTTTCCTTTCTAACCCTCAGGATCTGTCCCAGCCGCTGCTGGATGGGACGGCGCCCGGGGGACCAGGAGTGAAACCCCCCCCCTGGGAGGATGGGCCGCTGCACCTCTCAACCAGCGGTTCTCAACCTGTGGGTCTCGACCCCTTTGGGGTCCAAACGACCCTTTCACAGGGGTCGCCTAAGACCATTGGAAAACACCTATTTCCCATGGTCTTAGGCACCAACACACCGCTCCTCGGTGTAGCAAAGTGCAGCCATGGAGTTTACTGTTGTCCTAGGAAGACTGTTGCCCATGTTACACCTCGATTCAAGATAAAAAATTTCATTTATTTGTCATTAGAAATAAACATTTCACAATATATAATTACATACTGTTTTTGTGATTCATCCCTGTGCTTTCATGATGTTCCATTTGTCACAATGAAAATACACCCTGCCTATCAGATATTTACATGACAGTTATTGACAGTAGCAAAATGACAGCTGTGAAGTAGCAACGGAAATAATGTTATGGCTGGGGGTCACCACCCCGTGAGGAGCTGCCTTAAAGGGCCGCGGCCTTAGGAAGGTTGGGAACCGCCGCTCTCCACCCTCCCGCTCCCCCCGGACCCCGGGCTCGCCCAGGCGCACCCTCCGGGACAGGGACGGGCTGGGGCTCGCCCTCGGCTGCCCGCTCGGAGCAAGCCCCCGGGGACCCCAACTCTGCACGCGCGTGCAATGCGCGGCGAGCCCCGATCCACCGTCCCCCGGAGCCGCTCCCACCCGAGCGGGCCTCGGCCGGACCCCCCAAGGCGGCTCGGGACCGGCTGGGACCCGGGAAAGGCCGCGGGTCACGTGACGTTTCTCTCCGCGAAAGATCCGGCGAGGCCGCCGCCTGCAGCGCCACCTGCTGGGGCCTCGGCGCAGTGCCGCGTGCCCGTGGGCCCTGGCTCCTTTCTCCCTCCGCCCTGGGCTCCTTCCCTCACTCCTGGTTGAATTCATTCTTTCTCCACCATTGCTTAGTGACAGGCCACTCTGCAGAAAGACTGCAAGACCGGGGGCTCGGCCTGAACATCTCCGGGCTGCGTGTGAGGCCACAGCGAGAGGTGGCAGCCGCAGTGTGTATCCGCAGGGAGCTGATGGAAGCAACCGTGGGAATAGATACTAAGCGCAGTAGAAAAAGATGAAGTTCTCCATACTCTGATAGGGAATGGTGTCCGAGGAACGTCTTCAAGGAAGAAATGCAAGGTGCAGCCTTTGTATATAATGATATATTTTTAATATGTTTTTAAATATATTTTATTGGTTTTTTACAGAGAGGAAGGGAGAGGGATAGAGAGTTAGAAACATCAATGTGAGAGAGACATCGATCAGCTGCCTCTTGCACACTCCCTACTGGGGATGTGCCTGCAACCAAGGTACATGCCCTTGGCCGGAATCGAACCTGGGACCTTTCAGTCCACAGGCTGACGCTCTACCCACTGCACCAAACTGGTTTCAGCTATAATGATATTTTTGGTGTGATTAGGAAAATAAGACTATGTATGTACCTATATGCAAATAGGTGTTATATTGGCATAAAGAAATACTAGAAGACTAAAAATAAATTATTTCTTATGGGGGTAGGAAAACTGGGTAGCGGGAGGCAGGAATGGGAATGACACTGCTCTAGCTACATTTTTAAAAATGATATAAAAAGGTATCTTTATTGTGGAAAGTATTACAGATACCTCCTCTCCCCGCAATGACCCTCTCCACCTAAGTACAGCACAGAAATAGGCAAACACTGCAAATCAGCACACACGCCCCTTCTCCCAGAGAGCCGTTTGTTAAATATTGACCAGCACACCACTGACGATGCCTAGTTCAGAGCATTAGAACGAGGATGAAAGAAAAGAATATTAAATTAGATTGAGGTCACGAAAGGCAGGGTGGTCTGCACGGCACACAGCCTGGGTAGTTAGAATCACTGATCCGAGACAAGCTCCTCTACCTGCCAGCTGTGTGAGCTGTGCGGATTGCTTACCCTCTCTGTGCGCCCCGTACTGCAGAGGGAAAGAACACTATCTTCTGGGAGAACTGTTAGGAGGAGTAAATGAATGAGTCCACACAAAGCGCTTAGAATAGCGCCTCGGGCAGCCTTGCCATGCGATAAACACTCATCATTATTTCAGGAACATAACGGTGCTGGGTCACAGGCCAGGGCGCCATTTCTCCTCTGCGAGACCAGCCTTATCTGATCTTTTCCCTGAGGAGGCATGTTCTGCTGGGGTCAGTCTGGGGGTGCACGCTTCCCCTTGAACATTGACTTAATTCTAGACCAGCGGTTCTCAACCTGTGGGTCACGACCCCTTTGGGGGTCGAACGACCCTTTCACAGGGGTCGCCTAAGACCATCAGAAAACACATTTTCCAAGATCTTAGGAACCAACAAAGCCCTCCTCGGTGTAGCAAAGGGTAGCAATGTAGTTTACTGTTGTTATATGAAGACTGTTAACCATGCTACACCACGATTTAAGACAAAAAATTTTTTGTCATTAGAAATAAATATTTCACAATATATAATTACATATTGTTTTGTGATTAAATCCTATGCTTTAATTATGTTCGATTTGTAACAATGAAAATACATCCTGCATATCAGATATTTACATTACAGTTCCCAACAGTAGCAAAATTATATTTATAAAGTAGGAACGGAAATAATTTTATGGTTGGGGGTCACCACCACATGAGGAGCTGTCTTAAAGGGTTGCGGCATTAGGAAGGTTGAGAACCACTGTTCTAGACAAACACCTGGGACTGTGGGATCATGTGCTCAGACACAGGGGCCCATGTGCAGGTCAAGTGTAAAGGTCAGGAATCCCAGAGTCCTTGCGATATGGGCGGGGAGGACCTGGGCAACAGATGAGACCGATCCACTTGTTTGCTCTATCCTAGTAGCCGCGGTGTCAGAAAGATGAGGTTCTAGAACATCAGAGCTGGGCACCCTACAAGACCGTTCCACTTTCAGCTTTCAGAAAGCTGAGGCCCAGAGAAGGGACGATCACAGTTACCAACCTGATTTTTATTTTTTTTAAATATATTTCTTTATTAATTTCAGAGAGGAAGGGAGAGGGATAGAGATAGAAACATCAATGATGAGAGAGAATCATTGATTGGCTGCCTCTTACACGCCCCCTACTGGGGATCGAGCCCACAACCCGGGCATGTGCCCTTGGCGGGAATCGAATCTGGGTCCCTTCAGTTCGCAGGCCGACGCTCTATCCACTGAGCCAAACCGGTTTGGGCGAGCATGTATATTTTAATTTACTTTGTAACTCCTTTCCTCTAGACTGGCTCTTTCTTAACCAAACTTGGAGGTCTTTAACCTTAAAAAGGGTGACACACGTGAAGGGTCTGGAGCTGATTCCTGGGAGTCGTCCACAGGAGAAGCAGGTGTGGCTGAGGCCTCTGGTCCATTTACTGTGAAGACGTGGGAACTAGTACTGGCTTAGGACACAACCCAGGGTGACTAAGCTGTACCTGACTGGGGGTGTCTCCCCTCTCTCACGGGGGGAGGACACGGGGGTGAAGGAAGCTGATGAAGGGGAGAACGTCTCCTGGTGGACCGTGTGGCTGGGTCAGTTCAGGAAGAGAAAGCAGCCCAGCATCCTGTGCGTGGTTCCCGCAAGGGACGCTCATTTTCCCCTGAGCATGTGCACAGTGCGTTTCCCCACCACGCCATCACTCAAGATGGGCCCTGGGAGAAACTGGGCTGGAGCTGAAGGAGTTGGCCATCACAATCGGTAGTAGGCCTGATGTTTGCCCAGAACATCCCTGTCACCAGCCAGCCACTCAGTTCCCGCTGCAGAATAATGCCCGTTTCCATGGGCACCCGGCCTCCGAGGCCTCTCACCCGCCTCTGGTCGGCTGCACATTAGCTTGTGCGAATGCGTGCATGTATGTACGTGTGCACACTGGTGCCGTCCCGACGAAGCTTGCAGTGAAAGGGGAGGTCAAGGTCACGCCACAAGGCTGTGTCCTTCGAGCTGCCTTTAGCCAGGCCTTTCTCCGCCTCCGGCAGCCTGGCAGGGACACAGTGGCCACACGGCGGCCACAGCTGCTGGAGGAGGAAGCGGCGGGCCTCCGGGGGGAGCTGTCAGCCGGCTCCCTGTCTCAGGATGCGTGGCCGTCTCCCCGGGCTGTCCATCTGGCCTGGCAGGGACCTAAGTGACCTAGGAGTGGACCCACCACCGAACTCATTCTGCAAACACCCCACACCGAACTCATTCAGCACAGCCGCCAGCTGGTCCCAGGTGTGACCCGGTTAGAAGTGGAGGTTGGAAACCCAAGGCCACTCACACACGGAGTTGTTGTTGCTCAGACCAGTGGTCGGCAAACTCATTAGTCAACGGAGCGGCAAACGGCGCTGGCGAGCCGCATGTGGCTCCTGAGCCACAGTTTGCCGACCACTGGCCAGACGAATCCGTCTGTTTGGCTTCAAAAGCAGTTACATTTGTTGAAATCTGTGCACGTTGGCTTCAGCATTACTAGCTGGACAGATCTTGGGGTTCTTTTGTCTTTTCTCTCTTTTTTTTAAAAATATATTTTATTGATCTTTCACAGAGAGGAAGGGAGAGGGATAGAGAGCCAGAAACATCGATGAGAGAGAGACATCGATCAGCCGCCTCCTGCACGCCCCCCACTGGGGATGTGCCCGCAACCAACATACATGCCCTTGACCGGAATGGAACCTGGAAGCTTTTAGTCCACAGGCCGACGCTCTATCCTCTGAGCCAAACTAGTTTCAGCTGTCTTTTCTCTTTAGTGAAGTCCATCATATAATAACGTAGACACTTGGTGAAAATTCTAGTAACTGACTCAGTGATACCCATTAAGTGTTAAGTTTTCTTGTGCTTGGGTTATTTTTTAATCAGGAGATTGGAAACAGGGGGTTAATTTCCTCCAAATTATATATATATATATATATATATATATATGTATATATATATATATATATAGCTAATATGCAAAGTGTCCCCTTGGCAGTTCGACCAGGAGACTGATGGCTTGCTATGATGTGTGCTGACCACCAGAGGGTGGCGTGGAAGAAGGAAGGCCCCAGCCAGCAGCCAATTAGCCCTGATCACTGGCCAGACCTAGGGACCCTGCCGGTGCAGGAATTTCATGCACCAGGCCTCTAGTGTTATCAACAAGAAAACAACAACTGGCTATGTTTCAAATGATAAAACAACCTCCGATAGCAAGTGATGGGTACACAGCCAAGTTCCCGTGGCTCAAGCAGGAAGAATGATGCCGGCGTATGTGACAGGACAGACCAGTGAGCCTGCTGCGCGCTCTGCTGGTTCAGGGGTCTCAACAGCAGCAACAGCGTCTCCCCATTCTCGAGTCCTTGGCAGTCTTTGTGGTCCGGCTCTTTCCTCCTCTGCTACAACAGCAGCGCATAGATGGCGGAAGGGACAGTGGATCACAGGCCAGATTCCCTACGACTCACGATCACTATAAGAGAGGGCTGCCCCTCACTGTGAGGGTTGGGAAGAGCTGAGGACCATGTGGCCACTGGGGTCCTGGGGACACTGACTCAGAGCCCTGTGGGGGAGGGGGGTTGGGGAAGGAGGGCCACCGGGCTCCTGGCTTCCACCATGGGCCGCCTTGGGGAGACGGAGAGAGGACAGGCGGGACCCAGGCAGACACTGGAAGCCCTCCCCCCCCATCAGAAGCTGTGGTGCGCCGGCAGGGCCCTGGCATACTCAGCCCCAGGGGTGACCCTGGAGTGGGGGAAAGGGGGACTGACAGGCTTAGAACAGACAGACAAGAGGAGGAAGGCTCGGTGTGGGTGCGACGCTGCCTCCTCGTGGAGAGACAGTGCCGATGCCAGCGGCACAGTGAGGGCGGGTCAGGATGTTCGCAGCCTGCTCCTGGGTTTGGAGCCGACTCCATCACATGCACCTGGTCCAGCTCTGTTTACTGCAGCCACGGGGGGCCACGTGTTGGGGCCACGTGTTCGGACTCACGCTGACAACCACAGCTGTGGGCTATCGTGGTGCGGGAGGCGCTGCCCTCCAGGCTGGGACGTGCACGGGGCCACGAAGGACGGTGCCCTCTCCTCAGACCTGAACCTGTGCAGACCCTGCTGCTGCGCCCCACAAGAGGCAGTTCTCCCCCCGTCCCTGGGATTCAGGTGGACCCCAGCCACGGGTCCTAAGGGGCTTTCAGACAACACACACACACACACAGATGGCAGAGGATTGAAAAAGCCAGTCTTCAGCCCTGAGAGAAGGAAATCCCGTCATCTACAACACAACCAGCCAGCCACAATGCCCAGTAAAGTAAGCCAGACAGAGAGAAATACTGTATGAACTCCCTTATATGTGAAATGTGAAATGAAAAAACTCCTAGAAAAGAGGTCAGGTTTGGTGTGGTTGCTGGGAGGGTGGTGGTGGTGAAGGGATACGGACTTCCGGTCCCCAGATGACGGAGTTCTAGGCAGGACGAGCTGAATTAAGGCGGCTGGACGGGATCTGGGAAAGTGGCTGAGGGGGGCGGGCGCAGCGGGGGCAGAGGGCGTGGGGCTCAGCGCCCGGTTTGGCCACAAACAGGTTGCAGGTCCCCACCGCGGGCCCCTCCCCCGGCTCCTCTTCCTCCTCCGGTTCCGGCCACAGGAGCAGGGGGGGCAAAGGGCCCCGAGCTCCAGGGAGCTCCCCGCCAGAGCAAACTGCCCCAGAGGCACCCGATCTGCAGCTTCAGCCGCTGCCCGCCCCCCCATCCTTCCCCTCCTCCTCCTCCTCCTGCAGCTCTGGCCGCAGCCCCCTCTGCAGCTGCTCTTTCCCGCTCCGGACCGGGACCAGGACCCCCGGGCTGGCCCTCACCGGGCTCTGCTCTCCGCCCCGCCCGCTGGCCCAGCCGCCCGCTCGGCTGCAGGGACCCCCGCACCCCGCTTTCTAGACTTCCTTCCCGTCCACCTGCTCCTTCCCAGCCCCCGTCGTCTACACGGACCTGCTGGGCTGGGCAGTCCCCCGTGACCTTGGAGCTGACCCTTCCCCCGCATCTGGTGCTCAGCCCCGCAGCGCAGCGCAGCTCATCGAGGGTTCAAACCCCCAACCTTCCATTCTAATGAGGGGCCGTCACTCTGCCTCTTACTCTGTCCCCTGCCGGTTTCCCCAGCCGGAACGCTGCTCCCCCACATCCCTTGCCCCCCACTGCTCGAGCCCCGCCGCTGCGTCTGCAGGAGGCCCGCTGGGAAGCCGGGGCTGCCCTGAAGCAGCAGCTGCTGCATGTGGCTTGTTTTCACCCCTTAGACATTTTCCCCAGTCCCCCCCAAGGATGCGTTTTTTGTTGTTTTTAAATGGACTTTAGAGAGAGAAGAGAGATTGGAGAACGCAGCAGGCAGACGCGACATGCTTTATGGCGAAGAAGCAGCCCCAAACTGGCTGGTCAGGGGCGGCTTATATACTTATATACCGCGGCCTCGTGCTAATCAGCGACCTTCGTGCCACATTAACCTAAGCGGGTTGTGCAAGGGCGCGCTTGCGCAGAACGCAGATTGCGGCCGCTGAGTCATGCCCTCCCGCAGGTGTGTGGCAGGGGCCTGACTGTCCTGCAGCTGGGCCTTCCCCACCCACAGGCCTGGGAGGCGGCCTGCAGCCTTCGGGTGCTCCGGTCAGGGAGAAGCAGGGAAAGAGAGACACACAGATTCGAGAGAAACAGGGATCAGTTGCCTCCCATCGGCGCCCAGCCCATGGATGAAACCCTGACCTACTATGTGCCCTGAGCAGGAATCAAGCCTGCAACCTTTAGGTGTCTGGGAGGATGCTCTCACCAACGGAACCACCCTGACCGGGCCCCTAGAGTATTTTTTTTTTAAATGTATTTTATTGATTTTTTTTTTTTTACAGAGAGGAAGGGAGAGGGATAGAGAGTTAGAAACACCAATGAGCGAGAAACATCGATCAGCTGCCTCCCCTTACACCTCCCCACCCCCCACTGGGGATGTGCCCAAAACCAAAATACATGTCCTTGACTGGAATCAAACCCGGGACCCCTCAGTCTGCAGGCCGACGCTCTATCCACTGAGCCAAACCGGTGAGGGCATTTTTTTTTGTCATTGATTGCTCTTGCTTTTTCTCGGGGCTCCTCCTGGGCATGGATTTGTCACCCCAAGGCCCAGGGGAGAGACGTGAATGTCACTGCGCTGGGGGAGGAGCTCACTGGGAAAGCCAGCGTCCCACTGTCTCAGGAGTGAGCTACCAGAAAGCCAGTTTGCGCCAGTCGGCCACATTCCCCACCCTCGTGTGGGGGCTGCTAAGTTTCTGGTCGAAGGAACTGATTTTTGCTACTGGATGGAGGTTCCTTGATTCCTGTCTTTCAAACTCCTTTTCTGCCTGAGACATCAATTATACAGGGAAATGTATATTGACAAATGGTTAGCCAAATGCCACACTCCAAGAAATAACGTGTGTGGCCAAAACCGGTTTGGCTCAGTGGATAGAGCGTCGGCCTGCCGACTGAAAGGTCCCAGGTTCGATTCTGGTCAAGGGCATGTATCTTGATTTCGGGCATATCCCCAGTAGGGGCGTGCAGGAGGCGGCTGATCGATGTCTCTCTCTCTCTCATTGATGTTTCTAACTATAGCTCTATCCCTCTCCTTTCCTGTCTGTAAAAAATCAATAAAATATATATTTTTAAAAAGTAGTAGCTTGTGTGCCCATCTCTCTCACTAAAGATGGCGACCCCTGTATCGCCAGGTGTAGGTAGTTACGTGGTTAGTGTTACATAACCTATCCTAAACTGCCTAATTGCAGTTGATCAGAATGTGCAATATCCTAAGCTTTAGCCTGGTGGAAATGGATCCCTTTTCCTAATATTATTTTACATCTGCAAGTCCTTGAAGGCAAGTGCATCCTGGTTTTTCACTTTGGGGAATGAAATGGAGAATTTAACTCATCAAGAGAAAAAAAAAGAGCAAATGACCTTCACCTGCTTCCTTATGTGGGTTACACTTACCTTCTTTATCGGGGAATTCTGTAAATGACATAATGCAGAAACGAATGAGTAATAATACAAGAATACCCTCGGTGGTTCTCGTACTCACAGCTGTAAACCTACTTTGGCCCACGCTGTATCTTACAAAGCCGGTGGAAATACAGCAGCTTGACACGCACGCAAGGATTGCCAGAAAGATCAATAGGGAGACCAAAAACAGACTCCCCTCACTGTGGAGATTTAGAATATGCGGGGGAACGGACTGCCCAGTAAGTGTACCAGGAACATGGCCGGCCACTTAGAAAAACAGTGACGTGTGGATCCACGGCTTTCTCCTTCACATCAAAATAATCTGCAGGCGGATCAGAGACTTAACCGTGGGAGCATGAGAAGAAAGCACGGATATATTTCTTTTGTAGCTGCAGCGTAGAAAAGCAGGACACTGGCTCCGTAAACTGGGAAGGACAGATTAACCGGTTCTAAGAAGTGTGAATCTCCCTCTCGGCCAACATACGGAAAGTCTGCTGGTGGGAGGGCTGCAGCCAGCTGGGGAGCCGGGGCCCCAGAATCCGGCAGCCACCGAAACCCCCTGTCTCCCTGCGTCCCAAGTGCCGCCACCACCAGGCCACTCCCCGCTC
Source organism: Lasiurus borealis (assembly GCA_004026805.1). Taxonomy (NCBI): domain Eukaryota; kingdom Metazoa; phylum Chordata; class Mammalia; order Chiroptera; family Vespertilionidae; genus Lasiurus; species Lasiurus borealis. The sequence continues at coordinate 6,793 of PVJN01020186.1, read as the reverse complement.
AGGGTGGCTGAAGTCCCCGTGAGTCACAACAGGAACCGGGAACCCACAGCACCCTCAGGGGGGAAGGTTCAGTGCTGGCCCTTTCGGAACTGGGCTCTCGTGAAACTCCCAGGCCTGGCACCCAGCCGCCCGTGGCTTACGATGTCTTGGGGACATCCACAGAGATGTGCAGCGACAGGAAAGACAGAGCGCGCCACAGCGGGAATGGCCGCTCACGCAGACTGGGAAGGGAGGAGAGAATCAAGCCCCGGCCAGAGGGATTTCAAAGTACCATGTCACCTTTCCCCGAGGGGGAGGGTCTGGGACGGGCGGACCCCGGTACTGGCTCAGTGCCTCTGAGCGGGAGACTTTCCCTGGGGTGAAGGCAGGGAAAGAGACAGAACATGAGGGCACTCCAGGCCTGGAGCCGGCTCTGTCCCCCTATCCCAGCTTCACTCTCTCACGGGGAGGGCCGCAGCAGCTGGTGGGGGCCTGCGGGGCCCCTGCTGAATGAGTATTTGAATGGGATGGGGGCCAGCTCCCCCCGATCTGGAAGGGCAGGCAGACAGGGTCCCCTCCACCATTCGCTCCCCAAGCCCGACCGGACCCCTGTTCAGCGGGAAGCACACCACCCTCCCGCCTGGTGTTGAGGTCCAGGGAGGCCGCTCCGACTCCCCCACGTCTCCGAGCCCCAGCTCCACCCCCCTCGCCCTGCCCGTGCACCTGCAGCTGCAGGAGGTGCCCCTCTCTGGCCAGCCCTCCCGCGGAGCCTTCCTCTCACCCTCAGCACCGGCAGGCCTCACATCCACGGAGCAGGGAGCCCCAAATTGGCCCTAGAACAACCAGGAAAGAGGGGGTGGCTTCTCAGAGGAGGCAACGTCTGAGTTGGGGCTCGAAGCACGGAGAGGAAGGAGCTTCCCTTCCACGAATGGAGAAACCCAGATGGCAGTGGCTTGCCCAGATCCCACAGCGGCCGACTGGGGTCCCCCCCAGCTCTGGGCTCCGTGCTCCGTGCTCCCAGGACGTGAGCCTGGGCGGCGTTTCCAGAGGACTTGTCAGTCGCGGGAAGAATCCAGCAGGCCGAGGGCTTGGCTCCCTCTGCCAGTGCCAGCTGGTTCTCTTCCGGTAACACCGGGGACAAGGACAGGGATGCAGGCTGGCTGCCCCGGTGACTCCTGTCTATCTCCCCGGGAAGCTCGGCTGCTAAGAGGAGGGTCAGCCTGGTGGACACCAGGGGACATTCATCCTCTCACATGTGACACGACCGCCTGGCTTTCTCTGTTAGGCGTTAGGGTTCTGCGCAGAGAGGGCGGCCAGATTTAAGGGAAAAGACAGGACGGAATATTGGGGACACACGTGCCCCAAACAGGGTGCACTGAATAAGACACACTTGTGCTAAAAACGGATCTGCTGCTTCTCTGAAACTCACGTTTAAGTAGGCAGCTGGTATTTTATCTGGCAATCTGAACTGCCAAAAAAAAATTAATTTAAAAATAAGATAAAAACAGAGCTAAACCAGATAAAAATAAAGTAAAATATATGACGATTTTACATAATATCCGATAACATATTTAAAAATTAAAATGAAATATTAAACATAAAATAAAACATAACCCACCACCAGCAGGGGATGCCAGCCCAGGCCCCATCGCAGTCCGCAGGGTGGCGGGGCCGCTCTGAGGCTGCCTGTCCTTCTCAGAAAGTTCTGGAAGGACAGCCGCCCAGCGATCGGCCTGCTGTGCCTTCCAGGTGGTGATCGCCATGGAGAAAAGGGAGCCTGTCCCCCAGCGCCCCACCCCCAGGCGCCCCCAGGCACCCCCAGGCCTGCAGCGCATCTCAGTCGCCTTTGCACCGAGTCCAGCGTGTTCCAGAGACGCTTTCTGTGGCTCTGGGAGGAGCGACAAGAGAACGAGAGAGCGGAAGCTGTTTTCAGGAAAACACCTGGGCGGCTGGGCTGTGCTGGGGAGGAGGAGGCCCCGGGGAGCGGGTCCAGGAGACAGCTCCTCCCCCGAGTTCTGCCACCCAAGTCCCAGGTGACGTGGTGTAGGTGGTTCGGGCCTGCAGCTCTGAGGGCCGCCGGGCGCGGAGGGGATTTCCGCCGCCTGAGCAAAGCCTGCCTGGGCTTGGAAAAGAGCGTCATGAAGATCATCCCCAAACCCGGCCGCGCTGACACTCAAAGAGGAAACCACAGACCAGTGTCTCCGGTGAGCGCGGATGCAAAAGCCCCAACCAAATACAGTGGTACCTCGAGATACGAGTGCCCTAACATACGAGATTTTTGAGATACGAGCCATAGAGTGAGCAATTTTTGCTTTGCAATACGAGCAACAGTTGAGATACAAGTAATTGCCCAGAGTGGCCGGCTGCACACAACCCACGAGGATACCGCGACTTGAGAGTCTCATAGTTTCCCACGCCTCAAGGTTACGGAACGAATTAAACTCGTATCTCGAGGTACCACTGTACAAGCAAATGCAATACAACAAGATGCTACGTGAAAAAGGTAATACAGCCCTGACCGGTGTGAATCCGTGGATGGAGCATCAGCCTGCGGACTCAAGGGTCCCAGGTTCAATTCTGGTCAAGGGCGTGTACCTTGGTTGCAGGCACATCCCCAGTGGGGAGCGTGCAGGAGGCAGCTGACCGATGTTTCCAACTCTCTATCCTCTCCCTTCCTCTCTGTAAAAAAAACAATGTATATATTATTGGCTTTTAAAATATATATATATATTTTTTTAATATATAATTTTTAAATATATATATACATATGTATATATTAAAAGCATTTGTTGAGACACAGCAGCCATTCATGATTAGAACACTCAACACCTCCACATAATGAAGGCCACGTATGGCAGACCTGCAGCTCAGTCACACTCAGTGGTGGAACACTGGAGGCTTCTCTCTGAGATCAGGAAGAAGGATGCCTCCCAGCACCCTTATGCCACGCAGTGGCAGAGGTTCTGACCTGAGCAGTCGGGCAAGGGGAATTAATAAAAGGCACTAAATTGGGAAAGAAGAAGTGAAAGTGTCACGGTTTGCAGATGGCATGATTCTGTACATAGAAAACCCTGAAGACTCACCAGCTCAGAGAGGGCCATGGGTTGGCCACTCTGCAGAGAGATCTCCTTCCCCCACCCAGACCTGGCCAGGGTCCCACAATGTGCAGGAGTTGGGAGCACCAGAGGCCACATGCTTGTCAACATATAAAACCCAGGCCCTAGCCGGTGTGGCTCAGTGGATAGGGCATTGGCCTGTGGACTGAAGGGTCCCGGGTTCGATTCCGGTCAAGGGCATGTACCTTGGTTGCGGGTACATCCCCAGTAGGGGGCGTACACGAGGCAGCTGATCGATGTTTCTCTGTCATTGATGTTCTAGCTCTCTATCCTTCTCCCTTCCTCTCTGTAAAAAATAAAATATTTTTTAAAATAAAATAAATAAAACCCAGGTTTCTGAGGAGAGGACAGAGGTCACACAGGACTCGAACCCTCGAGTTCTAACTGCTGTGGTCCTTCTTGTGACACAGGCAGGCCAGGCCCTGGACTTCTGCTGCACGTGAAGGACTGACTGAGACTTGAACCCGCTGTGAGAACTGCTGCTTTGGTTGTCCGCCTCTAAGAGGACATGGCCCAGTACCCCACGTCTTCAGGCATTTCCTTCCGACCCAGCTGCACCCTCACAGGATCCAGCTGAGAGGAGGGGAGGGGAGAAAAAGGTACCCCCCAGGGGGTTCGAGGGGTGGTGGCCATGTGAGGTGTACCAGAGCACAACGGGGGTGGTTCAGTGGTGGAGCATCGACCTAGGAATCAGGAGGTCATGGTTCCATTCCTGGTCAAGGGCACATGCCTGGGTTTCGGGCTCAGTCCCCAGTGTGGGGCGTGCAGGAGGCAGCCGATGGATGATTCTCTCTCATTTTTTTAAAAATATATTTTATTGATTTTTTACAGAGAGGAAGGGCAAGGGATAGAGAGTTAGAAATATTGATGAGAGAGACATTGATCAGCTGCCTTCTGCACGCCTCCTACTGGGGATGTGCCTGCAACCAATGTACATGCCCTTGACTGAAATCGAACCTGGGATCTTTCAGTCCACAGACCAAAGCTCTATCCACTGAGCCACACGGGTTTCGGCTCTCTCATCATTGATGTTTCTCTCTCCCTCTCTCTCCATTCCTCTCTGAAATCAATTTAAAAAAAACTTTTTTTTTTTTTAAATAAAGTGCATTGGAAAGGAGGAGAAAGGGCTCTTTGGGGTGAAGCCAGGAGACCATCCCAGGGGAGCCCCAGCCCCTGTGGGTGTGAGTTCTTTGTGGGCCCATCTCCAACATGCACTTCCTCCCCTCCCTGCAGCCCCCCACCGAACACCACAGCCCCAGGAATGACCCACTATGGGTGGCCCTGCTGTGCATGGCTATGGCCTCCAGGAGGCTTTGTCTCCCTCTCTCCTCAAGGCCACTCAAGACCCACCCACCGAGTCAACCTGGCTGCACCTGAAGAAGCTGCTCTTGAACCCACAAGCCTGGGCCTGGTGGTGTGCGTTCTCTCCCCCCCCCCCAGACACACACACACATCCCAGGCATGCTAAGAAGCTGGCAGTCTCCATGGGCTGTGGACTGGTCACTGCACAGCTGCCTGGGCTCCTGGCCAGCCTGACTCTTCCCTGCTACCAGCAAACGACGCTCTGTTTGAACAGCAAGTTCACAGGCTGGTGTTTCTGGCCTCAGGAGCTGGAGGGCACCCCTGTCTCCATAACCTTCAGGCAGAGTCTGAGATTCCGCCTGAACTCCTCATGCCGCTCCGAGGATAACCCCCTGCCCGCGGCGGGCCCAGGGAGTGTCTGCCAACACCTCTCCATTCTTCCTTCGGGCCAAGTGCCTCTGTGTTTCGGGGTCCCCTGCAGGCGCCAGGTGAGCTGCTGGTCAAGCTTCAGTGACCAAGCGGTGTGGCTGCCATCTCTCGCTTCTCCCCCAAAGAGTCTTAAAAGTCTTTCCTGCCGAAACCGGTTTGGCTCAGTGGATAGAGCGTCGGCCTGCGGACTGAAAGGTCCCAGGTTCGATTCCGGTCGGGGGCATGTACCTTGCTTGCAGGCACATCTCCACTATGGGGCATGCAGGAGGCGGCTGATCGATGTCTCTCTCTCATTGATGTTTCTAACTTTCTATCCCTCTCCCTTCCTCTCTGTAAAAAAAAAAAAAAAAAAATCAATAAAATATATTTTTTAAAAAAGTATTTCCTTCTCCCCGGGGGATTAACACGCGTTTCTGAATCGGACCAAACTAAAAGCGGTGTTTTCCTCTGAACGGAGAGTCTCAGGCCCGAGAAGAAACTCTGTTTTGCCCGAAGGGAGGGAGGAAGACAGGCTAGTGTGTCAGGAACCAACTAACTTGTTCATCGACTTTGCCCCACTGAGTCCCATTTCTGAGAATGTATCTGAAGGAGAAAAAAAAAAATACAAAATATAGGGGGGAACGCCAACACAAAGATATTTATTGCAGCTCTATTTATAGCTAAAATAAAATGCACATTATATATAGAGAGAAACAAACATCCAACAAGGAAATGCCATGCAGACATTAAAAAAAATTCTACAGCAACACTGAAAAACCTTAAGGAAAAAGTCGGGTGGAAGTTAAATGTACATTTACAAGGTTGTCAAGAAAAATGCCCACGAAAAAAGCCAGGTTTTTTTTTTGTGTGTTTTTCTTCTCAAAATTCCCCCTTTGAATGTCTTTCAAAATGGCCAGCAGCGTGGTGCAGCCCTCCCCCTCCCCCAAACCTAACATGGTGAAGAAACTCCGATGACCCTCCTCCCTTCGGGGTAGAAAGGTTGGGCACTCAGGGGACAGACAGACAGCCCGGCAGGCCCGGGGACTTGGGGTGACGTGGTGGGAAGGGCCCCGAATTGACATGTGTTCACACCACTCTCTGGGACGTGGGGACTGGGAACTCGGGACGGGCAGGCGGAGTCAGGAGGACGGAGGAGACACCGTGTACAGACTGAAACTGTTAAATACCCAGGCGGTGAGAGGAACCCAGACTGGGGGCCTTGAGCAAAGCCAGCAGTACCCCCAAATGCCTGTCCAGGGCTCCATGCCCTTGGGGTGGTCCCCCCGGCTCCCTCAGCCAGGGGAGAAAAAGAACCTTCCTGATGGGGGGCGGAACGGGCCGATTTCTGCAGACTCCCCGATAACCCCCTGCCCTGGGGGCGGCCCTGGTCTTGTCTGCAAACACCTCTCGGTGCTTCCTTCGGGCCAAATGCCTCTCTGTTTCGGGGTCCCGTGCACAGCCCAGACTGTCCACTGCCCGGCTGCTCTCCCCTGGGACACCCTCGTGTGTGTGTGTGTGTGTGTGTGTGTGTGTGTGTGTGTGTGTGTGGAAGGGGGGAACCAAAGGCCCCCCTCCCCTGCTCCTCTGACCAAGACCCGGGCCCAGAGCCCCCTCTCTGGTCTGCAAACCGTCGCTCGGCCCCGGACAGAATTCTGTCTTCCAGCGAGCGTGTCTGTCTCCCTAGCTAGCACTCCTCTCTGAGCTTCGAGGCAGCCTCACCGTCCTCTCTCTCACCCCGTTCACGGCCCCTATGGAAGGTTCGGGCAGGTGGTGCTCTGCAGAGGAGCGAGTGCCCTGAGCTGGTGGGTAAACCCTCTGGAGGAGGCTGCCAGCAGCCACGTCCCAGGGGGGGAAGGAGACGCGAGACAAAAGGACATTATTGCGGTGCTTTTTCCGTTTTTCTTTTTGCACAAAAACAGTCCATTTATTCAAGTGTTCTCCAGCACAAGTACATTAGAAAGGAGCTTTATTATATTCTTCTGGGCACA